>JABUQX010009058.1:0-25000 GCA_015478945.1 Trachelipus rathkii
CTTTCTTCGGTTTTGACGCTTCGATTGCTCTACCGTTATGTAAATATCTTGTGTATTTTACAAAAACAATTAGATTAGCATCTGAGTTTGTAGCTTCTTTATGAAGTTGTCGAGCATGTCGATGGATAAGAGATAGAAAATAAAAAGAGACAAATTAAATAAACAAATTAATAAAAATAATAAAGAAAACTCACGATGAATTGGTGTTCGATTGGAACTGAATTAGTAATTTCTGGAGGGATAGAGATTTCGTTGAGAAGGTTATAACCCACTCCAGATGGGCCGATGGTGTTTCTATAACAGCTTCCGACGAAGCCACCACAACTTGCAGGCTGCCTCTTTGTTAGACTGGGGTGATTTCTGAGTCTCCTGTTCTCCCTATCCACTTAATACTCTTCTCCATAATATACCTTTACCCTGATATAGCGGACGCGTATGTACGCTTCCCTGCGATTCATCTTCTCCCTGGTATTTATCTGCAATGCTCTACGTGCTCTATCTTCTCTATCTTCTTATTTCCCTCTTACTGATTGTTCAGGTATTCTTCTTTTTCGATACTAATTCTAATTAATTATTTATTTATGATTCATAAAACTCGATACTTTGCACATCATTATATTATTTATAACGCTTTTTTCACTGCGCCTGATTTTCAACATAATATGTATAATTGATTTCTTTTTTAATTATATTGTCTTTCTGTGCTCTTTATTTTTCATCTCATTTGTCTCATTGTCTTCGTAGTTTTTCATCTCTATTTTAGTTTATTTATATTTTAATTTTTTCTTTCTTAATATTTTCATAGTTTTTTTTCTATTTTTTTTTTTTTATCTATTTTTCTTTCATTTTTTTTGTATAACATTCCGAAGTATCATTCTTAAGCTAGTTATACGCTGTAATTTTATTCCAAAGATAGTACCATTTTTATTCTTGATATTTATCCTTGTAAATCTGTGTGTACTATCTTACTTTATTCTGAGAATATTATGCTACTTTCTCGCTGGACTGCGTTTTTAGGGCACGGTTATTTCTGATTTCCTTATTTTTTAGGTATTTTTTCGCGTTTTTTTGTCTTCTTTCTTTTTAACAAGTTATCTATACTGCTTGATAGGATATGACTCGCACGTTGATATTCTCACCTTTTTGTACTCTGCCGATGTCCTTCACAGACTATTTCCGGTTTACATTTTCGCGTTCCTGTTTTCGAATACGTTCAATTCCAATACTTTTAAAACGTTATCTTTATGTATTTATTTTTTCTTTATCTTCTCTTTCTATTTCTGTTGTTTTCTACACTACTCACAAGCACCTGTACTGACTACATCGAGGCAAACACTGTCGGTTTGTTCGCGTGTATTGCTCTTAAAGAAAATGTTAACCCCTAATGACGTCTCTTTTAATACTTTCAAATATGACCTCACACCTCCTTTCACCGCGCGCGACAAGTTAATACCGTGTTTCTCATTTCTCAATTCTGTCTACAATTCTTCTTTTATATATTAAAAAATTCAATAATATACTAATAATGGAAAGTACATCTGAGTCTTCATTTTTTTCCTACATCTCGTGCAAAACGTCTTCTCAATCTTATCTTATCTTCTCTCGTGTTACCTAATCTATTTATGATAACTTATATTTATAAGGAAGGTAAATTTTTAAAGCTTTTTATCAACATATAATAAAAAAAAATATACTATTCATCAAAGATTTTGACGGGTCAAATTCCATATAAGTCCTCAATACAGTTCATTTGTTAACAGATTTATTCCGTTTCAACTGATTTATATCCTAGTTGTATCTTTCTAATATATAAATCTATATTAATCTTATTGTTATATCGATATCTATATTATCCTTGACGAGTTCAAATGGAAGACTTAATAAGAGCATTCATTTTACATACTCTTATTATTTAATTGTTATTAATATCCAAAAAGTCTTATGTATTCAATTTAATCTTATTTGTCTTATAATGTTTATCGTTCTCATAAGTTTCTCTTATAGTTATTATTCTTTTGCTTGCTTTCGCTCTCCGCTCCCCGGCCTTATTTCTCCCTTTTCCACTTTCCCTATTTGTACATGTACTAGCTGCTTTAAATTTCCATTTTGTTTTGCGTTTCAGACTTTATATATTTCTTAGAAATATTGTTTTCTGTTCATTACTTTTCTCTTATCTCTTTTTAGTTCTTTAGACTAGATGCTAATTATTTTAATGTTATAAATCGCCAAGATGACTTGTATCTCTTTTTTTTTTATTGCTATTTTAGAGTATATTGTACATATATTTCTAATCCATCGTCATCGTTTTACGTATATATTGTCACTTTTATTCTTTTTTTTTATCTTGTGATCCTCCTGTTTTGCACATATGGAGTTTTAGGTGAACTTGGTTAATGTTACATTAAACTATTTGAGTTTTTTTTTTGATGTGGTTCAGGTGAAGAAAAAGGGAAATATTCTTGATGAGTAAGGTATTTCAATACTATCGAAAGATATTTATATAATTCGAATACATATTTTTAGTTTTTTTTTTAGATGAATATAAAAATAATTTATATAGTGTATAGTTATTATATTATATAATTGTAACTTTTATATTAGTTTATGATGGTGAGATTTATATGTATTATGAACCTTTACATTATATACAAGTAATATATGTATCTAAATAATATTTTATATAACTATAGAAAATTATATATACTTATCTAATATATTAGTAATGTTAAATATATTATTCTTTCTATGTCTTTATTTTCTATTTATTTTAGTTATTAGTGGATTGTTATTTCATATAAAAGATTTTTTTTTATTTTTGTTTATTATTGATTTTTTTAACAATTTTTTTTTTAATTTTTTATTCTTTTAGCAATTTTACTTCTACAAAGACTAATCATGAATATTAATTTATATTAGGATATTAGTTAATTTATATTAATTTGCAGGAAAATCCCTTCACGGTAATGATGGAGGTATATAAATATATTTAACATAATATATATATCTTATATATTATATATTAATTTATATATATATATATTTACCGATAATATGTTAATATTTTATATATATTTTTTGTTATATATATATATTGTATATATTATATAATATTATATATAATTATAGGTTATTTCGTTATAATCATGGTGATGTTCTATGCGTGCGCATTTAAGAATTTATATTTCGTCCGAAACTTAAAAATTAATTCAAATATTATTTTTCCTTTGGTAACTTTATTTTAATCTGGATTATTGTTTATTATAATATGTTTAAATATTATTTTATTATTTTATTATTATTTTTTTATTATCTATTATTTTTTACTATTTATATTATTACTTATTTATTATTATTCTTATTATTATATTATTTATTTTTATTTTATTTAGAAATAGTATATAAAATTTTTATTTTTAATTTTTATTATTTTATTTATTCATTTTATTATTATTATTTTTATATTATTTCTTCACTATTTTATTATTTTTTATTATTATTATTATTTATTGTTATTAGTATTGTTATTATTAGTTATTATATTATTATTATGTCTTTTATTATTTATTATTATTATTATTATTATTTATTATTATTTTATTTTATTTTCTTTTTATTCTCTCTCTTATTATTATTTATTATTATTATATTATTATTATATTATTATATTTCTTATTATTATTATTATTCTTTTTTATTATATATTATTTATTCTTTTATTATTATTATTATTATTATTTATTATTATTATTATTTATGTTATATTATTTTATTCTTTGCATTTATTTTTATTGATCTCATTATTATCGCATTATTCGTACATTATGTTTTATGTGTTATATATTGTATTTACGTACATATTATATCATGTTTTTTCTTATTATTATTATTATTATTATTATTATTATTAGTTTTTCATTTTATTTTACTTTTGATATTATTATTATATGTATTTTATTAGTGGGATTATTATTATGTATCTTATATATTATTATTCATTATTTGATTATTATTATTATTATTATTATTATTTATTTTATTATTATTATTTTATTATTTTATTATTTTTTATTTATTTTTTTATTATATTATATTATATTATTATTATTATTTTATTATTATTATTTTTCTTTTATTTTATTGCTATTATTTATTATTATGATATTTTTATGTTTATTGCTAATATTTGATATTATGTCTTTATTAAATTATTGTTTTCGAATTAGATTAAATCAAGTCTTAAAATCTTAAATTATCATATTTAAATTATTTGGGGCTCAAAGAAAATTTGTTTGTAATTTTTAGTGATTTCGAAATTTTATTTATTCGAATTGTGTATATTACTAATTATATAATTATTTTAAACTTACCTGCAATGTTATTTTCTGATAGATATAATATAAATTATTTTTTGAAATTAATATTATTTTATTAATTTTAATTATTCTATTATATTATGTATTATTATTATTAATTTATTATATTATTATTATTATTTTTATTATTATTTTATTCTTATTATTATTATTATTATTTTATTATTATATCTTCATTATTTTATTATTTTATTATTTTTTGTTGATTATTATTAATTTATTTATTGTATATATTTTTTACCTATTGCTTTATTATATAATTATTATAATAATGATTATTGTAGATATTGGATTATATATTCTATCTTATTATTACTTATCTATATTATTATATTATAATATAATATATTATTATATATAGCTATATATATATATATATATATACTTCATAGTATATAGTGATTATTTTTATCTTCATTATTATATTATTATATTAATATATCTATTCCTCTTTTTTATGTATATTTAATTATATTCATTTTATGTATATAATAATAGTTATATATATACATATATAGCTTTGACTTGTGTACTTGCCGTCTCACTATTCCACCCTCCTTTTTTCCTCTCCTGTTGAGGTTGGTGTTACATCCGTGTGTCTCCTCGAGTTGCGTATCTCATTTTCTCTGGCGGCCACTTATTTTATCTGGTGAGGTGGCTGCATGTAGTAGGCGGGATTGCTGTGCCTCCGTGTGAGTGAGGGGCGTCTGTTACACTTCTTTTTTTTTTACTATGTTCGCGCGTCGTCTTTTTCGTGTACGCTTATGCGTGTCTATTATTTTCAATGTTGACTCAATCCCACAACCAAACTTGTCACGTTGTACTTTCTGGTCATTTGGGGGAGGTGCTCATATCTAATATACTGATCTAGTTTTGCCATGATCTTTACACTATTTTCTTCTTTCGGCTATCCGGCTTGTTTGATATTAATGTCGATGTTAGTGGTCTAGTTTGTCCATGCTAGTTTAGTTTTGCGTCTCCTAACTATTAATCTCGTGCCTCCTCACTTGATCAATTCTAGTTGTCGCGAATATACACACGCCACTGTTGCACAATTAAATAATAAATATTTGCCGATCTTACGTTGTGACCATTTTATCCAATGTATTTTTTTCGTTTGCTATCTCTCTATCTGTTTTTTCTCTTCCCGTTTTTATTTTTGTATCCTTAACAAATTGCTTTTTTACTTATTATTTGTTTGTATCGTTACTTAATTTTGGTTTGTAGTTCTATCTTTATTGTCTCTTTCTCACATATTTATAGTTCTTATCTTTTTTTGCTATTATTACTCTCTGTGATTTTAATTAATATACTTTCACTCATTCTTCTTCTTATTTCACTTCCATTCCTCTGTATTTAAATTCATCTCCTTTCGTCTATACTTTTATCTTCTACTCTATTCTATGTATACTTATTTTCCGTAGAGAGCGCGTCGGGTTCACTATAACCTATCGCGACGCCAGCCATTCTGCGGAGTCGTACATCCCCTACATATATTTTTTAAGTGAATTTACTATCATCTATATTGTTCAGAAATATCTTGTTCTCCGAGGTTTCCTATATTGTCCAGGTTTTAATTCTTGTATTGTATGAATTTCGAGTGACCTATACTCTGTTTCCCTGTAAGTCTCAAACTATCAGCAAAATCATTCTCTGCACTGGATCTCACTCTCCGTCCATGACTGTGTACTCTATTTATATTGACTTTTTGTGATGGAAGATTATACTCAGATATTGTCTAATTCAGTATTGACTCTGTCCAATATTTTACTTCTAGATATATATGTAACTCTCTTCTTTAGAATTCTAGATTTTATAAAAACTATATTCTCCTGTGTTTATTATATCTATCAGTTTATTTCTTTGATTTTGTTTCTATATCCAGATTTGCACTCAGTTTATAATATATTTTTGGTGGTGAATATTTTCTTTTTCTTTTGTTTTATTCGTTTTATGTTTATTATTTAAGCATTATGCAAGAAATTTTTCATTAGTCTTTTTCGTCTTTGTATAAAGGTATGACTCACACATCTCTTTAAGTGGATCCTGTTCTGCTTCTTTTACAGGCTTTTTGTTTGGACTTTGTGTGTCGTTCGCCGCTCATGCCGCTTTCTTCTTTCTAGTACTCTTCTTCGCCAGCGCTATTTTCCTTTTTGGTGGTTAGAGACGTGAGAGTTAGTCGTCGATAGGTGATGTATGCGTGACGTACTACGATCTATTTATATAGATCTTAGGTTGCACTAGCATTTGCATCGACTGGATGGTGCGGTACTTGCGTTTCAACTAGTTATCTCAAGATTTTTTTTGTCTATGGCCTTCTGATGGATTGGATTCGATATATCTATAGCTAACTCTTCTACTGTCATTATGATTACATGATTACTGCACTACTTAGTCTATGGACTCGGCCAGTTTTAGAGTGGCATTACTGTTATTTTGTGGTTATTGTTGCTCTTATTCTGCGATTATTAAGATTCGTAACCGTATCTAGTATTATTATCTTTCTTCTGGATCTATGATAGATTAGTCCTATGGAATTAGAGCTAGTATTATTGACTACTAAATCGCATTATCGTCACGTAATAATCTCTGCACTATAGCTCGCTATAATGCAGTTAGTAGACTCATAATACATCTATTATAGACTCCTACTCGTATCTTACGTTCTATTTATTCTCACCTATTCTCTCATACATATAAGTTTTGACATATCCATATATCTTTTTTTACAATTCAAGGATACTCCTTTTGCCTCTGAAACTCTCTAATGCCTCAAACTACACTTTTTGAGTACTACACTTTAACTATCTACTAACTCAGATAATCTCATCCTAAAACCTAAACTAAAAAACTCCAAAACAATATAAATCTTTAATTTATTCATTCTCCTCTCTGTCGTATTCTGTATCTCTTCCTTCTCCTCACTTTTTCGCATCTCTCCTCCTTCCTTGATCCTAGGTCTATACTCACTAATAGCTCTCTTCACTTCTTACATATGGGTAAAGATCTTATTATTCCAATAATATCTTGCTCTAATCGAGTAATCTATTTTTCACCTCCCTGCTCTATGCTCAGTCTTCTCTCTCCATTGCTATCCTTCAGGATATAACGTATCCTACGTTTCCTATACCAACTACTTCTGCCTTCGTCTTTTCACAAGACATGCTACTGGCTTATACTATCTTACCTGGTTAAATTATTTATAGTTCTCATACTTAGTCAAACGATCTTCTCATTACTAAAATACTCTGGATCATGATCACATGATGCTGATCGTCCTATATTCATGCTTCTTCAATTCCTCATCCCTCCGAATGACTACATTATACTATTTCTCCTTTATATTTGCAGCCGCAAGCCGCGCCCGCGACGCTCTGTGCAGAGCCCGCACTGCCTGCTAGCTCGCGAGCGAAGCGCGGGCGGTTGCATCGACATATTACTGGAATAATTTTCTATAGAATATATATCTCCGTTAATTCTAGAGCTAACTTACTTTATCTTTTAAAATAATTTAAATTTACTCCTCTCTAGCAATTGTATCTATTATAAATCTACGAAGACTCCAACTTGAAACTCTCTAAATCAAGTTCTACGACTTTTCTCTATTCATCCTAATGTATAGCTAATAATACTATCATTCATCTCCTCCCGGGTGTTACACTATTATACTACTACTCATCCTCTCTTTCTCTCCTTCTCGATCCTCTTAATCCTCTTCTTTCTCATATGTATATACATTAACATCCAACTCGCGTGTGATAAGCACCATTCCCTTACTAATCCTCTATACGTGTTTACAAGCTAGTGGTCACAAGTTATCGTATACACTATGAAACCCGCCCTCATTCGTCTTCATTTTCGATCGATCCTATTTTGCTAATTTTCAAGGATGTATCTTCGTGACCTTTCCAGAGTTCGGGGTTGTAGAACTATGGTGTGGTATCAGCGCGGTACGCGTGCTTACAAGTCGATAGTCGTTCGTCTGCTTCTTTCATATGTGGCTCTACCTAGCTCTCTATGCAAACTACCGCTATGGTACGTATACTATTTATTAGAAGTTATTATGCGAGAGTTGCCGCTGTGTAGGTAGCAAATGTTTTTTGCTAAAGGCCCGTATTAGGCTAGTTCTCTGGCGCTTGCTTTTTTGTGTGACGATATATGCTGTCCTCTAAATAGTTTTCGAAGTTTGCCATCTCTGTCACTCAACCTTGTGCATGCTTTTTTTGCTGTGGGCTCGTATTCGCTGCGTCTTTTTGTTGTGCTATTTTTTCGTACAGCAATTTATGTGAGAAGCTTTGTAGAGAGTTCCTCCTTCATAGCTTTTCCTGTCTTTTCTATTTGCATCTTCTTGTGTTTTTGGTTTATCGTATTTCGAATATTATAAATTATGTGAATCATTCGGATCTCATAAATAATCTCTCTCTTCTACTTACTCACATCTCATAGTTCATGAGATGATTCTAGTATCTAATGATTTCATCTATCTTTCATATCTAAACATGATCCATCCATCCCTAGTTATATCCTTTCGGCACTAGCGTTCTCTATATATAATCATTACTTAGCCTACTTACTATCCTCTTACTCCATTACCTATTTATATATCTATTACTAACTATCTATTATATAATATCATATCACTTATTTTGTATTCGTACCCCTCTTACTATCTACCTCCTTAATGTACACCTATCCTCTATCCATCCGTTCTTTACCCTCTGTTGTACCCCCCTTCCCCCGCCTATCTATTACCGTCTTTTACTATCTACCCTCATCCGTCTTCTTTGCCAGGTTAGTAATTACATTTATTTGCCTATACTTCATTAGCTTGATTGTCGCGTTTTATACTTCTTATGGTTTTCAGTACTTCCTATGCGGGTGCCTAGTTTGATCGAGAATCCGTATATAGGGTGTAGGCGGGTGATAGTGGTGTGTTTGTTGGGTGTTGCTTTATTTCACCCTGAGCTCTTCTTTGGAGAGGAGATTGAGTAGCATGTAGAATTCGATGAAGTGAGAGAAGAGTGGAGAGGGAGTTGAGATGGAATTGGGATGGATCACTGGACCTGCTGGAGCGTGAGGCCATGAGTCATGTCAGGGAGTAGAGTGATGACCGTATCACAGAGAAGAGATAAGAGAAGAGAAAGAGAGAAGAAGAGAGCGATGAGAGGAAGATGAGAGAGGAGAGAGAGAGAAGGAGAGTAGACATCTGGGACGTTGCCTTTGTGGCCAGTTGTTATCTACCTCCAGTCTACTGCAAGTTAATCGTATTATCTTGCAGGGTGCATGATGCTGATTGTGCATGAAAGAAGACGAGAAAATGCGGGGGGCCGGGTAGCGTGCGATAGTCTTCTGTTGGGTGGGTGCATTATTCGACCGGGCCTTCTCGCCAAGTTATCCTTTTTTCGGTTGAGGCGTGGTGTAACCTTCGAGGACTTGCTGTCTGGGTCGCTAGCGGTTCTATCGCGTCGCTTCCGTCCGAGAGTAGGGGTTTTTTTGACCTCCGGGTATGACTCTGCGTTGATTTGTGCCGTTGTTACTGCTAACCTCTTTCCAGAGGTTCACACGTCTGCGTTCGTAGCGCGGTGGCCGATTTGCTGCAGGAGGAGGGAGAGCCAGGGGGATGATGTGAGTGGTCGTGTTTTCTTGTTGGATGGTGCTATACGCCAAGGGCACATTCTGGCTGACGCTATTCTTTGTCGTCCTAGGAGCGGTGGTAGTGAGCCCAATTCGGGCCTTGCGGCCGTTCCACTATCGCGTGAACATTCCTTTGTATCAGGGATTGTTTATTTGCTCTTCTAGTCAATCACTTCAGTATCTTCTAATAGAGCAGAGTACCTTATCAAGTGATTATTCCTGATCTCTTCTATATCTCTAGTACTAATCTATTTATCATTAGTATAGTACTCATCTACCTGTAAATCTACGAGGCAACGCATTAGAATAAGCTTCTATATCTGATTCAATCATTCTCTAATAAGTCAATAAAACTTTATCTGTATATATTGGACTATAAGTCTGAAATTGTCAGAGTAATCATCTTCATTCTCATAACTTTGTCAAGAAATAATATGTCAGTAATGGTCATTGATACATTTTACAAATAAATCGTATCTCTTTAACATCGCCTTTCGTATGATCATCCAAGTGCTGCTTGCTCGATCAAAAGGCTCTGTTCCGGTGCTTAGGCATTCACCTCTTATTCTCTTAATTTTTCCTCTGTTCTCAGGTTCTGTCTTTTTTTCTCGGAAGCTTTTAGCGCTTGTGGGAGCTTTAATCCCCCCCTTTCTTTCACATTGTATTGTCAATCTCCCTAATAATCTTTCTATCCTCAATCATGAACATTCGTCTCTATCAGTTCGATCTAGCAATATCAATTCCTATATCAGATACGTTTTCCCTTATCTATACATATCTTTTGTTTTTCTCTCTCCTTTACCTTGATTATTTTATTTGTGGGCCGGCTCTTGTGGGTTCGGTGGTTCTCTCTATCATCGGGTTGTCAGCTAATGCGGGGCCTTCTCTTTCTTTGGTACGGTAGTATGGTTGGGTCGGTTTCTCTCTGATGGTCGTATGATTTATTTTCTTCTTTCTTCAAAATCTACTGTAATCATAAAATTTATTATTATACTGTTCTTAGAATAGTCTATCTATACTAAGTCTAAATCTACAAATAGTAGTTCTTATACTTTCTCTCTGTTTTGGTACTATTCCATTTCCTTGGCTGTACAAGTTGGCCTCGTCGTTTCTTTTGGGCTTGAAGTCATGGTGACTTGCTCCTTTTCATTGTTGTCTATCTTTTTTCTTTGCACACCGTCTTCTATATTTATTATTTTTTTACTCTTAGGCTCTTTATTTTTATTTTTCATCTTCCGACTTTTTTAATGTTTTCATTTATCTTTAGTTTATCCTGCTGCGTGTTCCCTTATCTTCTTTTGCTTTGTTTCATGTAAATTCTTTTCTTGTTCTGTTTCTCTTTAATCGTTTTGCATTATGGCAAGTTTGATGTCTCATTTCTTTGTTTTCGTGTTTTCGTTATTACCATCTTTCTCTCATCTCTAATTGTACATTTTTTCTTTATTCACTTTCTTTGTCCGTACGATGGTTCCTTTTTTGGTGAGCGTGCCGTGTGAGCACGGATACTCTTTCTGCATCTGATCGACTAACCGTTCCCGATATCATTCTTCTCTTTCGAGCTGATTTTCACTCGTTTCCCTGTTATTTTCATATTATCGGTAATAGTCTCATCGCTTTCACCGTTTTTCTCCTTCACTTCCTGTGCAAGCTCCTGCCTCTATTCGTCTCTTATCTCGCTGCCTTCTCACTGTAAACCTTTTGTTGCCTACGTTTCACCACGCACTCTGCTTCAGTTATGGCTTTTCCTATGTTGTCGTTTATCTGTTCTTTGTCGATTGTCGTAGAGTAAGTTGTTCTTACTCTCTGCTTTCCTGCTATTATATTCTATTTGTGCGACTGCCGTGGTAGGTGTTGGGCGGCTGACTCTCCTGTGTTTTGTCATCGTTATTCTTTCTATATATCTCTATTCAATTATAATACTTATATTTTTATTAGTTATTTTATCTTTATTCAATAGACAAAACACTATTTAAAATGCTGATATTTACATATTCTGTAGCTTCTTAATCATTCTCCTCTTTTTTATCCTTTTTCATCTTTTATTTTTCATTTATCTATCTATCTTTTTCATTTTATTTATAGTATATATCTTTTTACTTTTTCATATTATCTAAATAACTAGTCTCTCTTAAGTCGCATTCATAATTATCATTTATCATTATTTATTATCTTTATTTATTATATTCTTCTATATCTCTCTCTCTTTATATTTATTTCTATTCTATTATCCATATTTTTTATTATTTTTCTGTTACCTCTCTTAATCAATGTTATATATTCATATTTTCTATTATCTATATTAAATATTATCTATCTCTACTCTATATATCTATTAATTACGTCATCTTTCTTCTATATATTAATATATTTCTCTCTCTATATTCATATATATCTTTTATATAGAATATTATTCTTCATTTGCGTTTATTAATTATATTATATTGTATATATCATTATTATTACTCTTACTCTTCTTGCTATTACATTATTTATATTATATATTTACCTCATCAATTATTCTTTGTGCTTTTTCTGGTCTAATCGTATTTCTCTTCCTCATAAATTACCCTTTATCAGTTATTTCCCTTCTTTTCTTTTATATATTCAACTATTACTTCTTTTTTTTTTTTGTATATGTTGTCTTCTTGTTTCTTATGTTGTATCATTTCCATTAATTTATTAATAATTACGGTTTTATTAACAAGAACACTAAATCTTTTTGAAGATTATCGAACAGTGTAGTCAGATCGAGGTTCCATTATTCAAAATTCTAATAGAGTTTTCAATATAGAATTTCGTCAATTAACACTGATTATTCTATTCTTCCTGAAGATTGCCTCGAATATTCTTCGCTCTTCGTTTTAAATTAAAATTCTCAAATCTTGTATTCAACTTCAACACAATCCTACCAAATTTCTTTCACCCTCTCTATCGATTTAGGGTGGTCCTGTTTTCTGGTGCCTACTTATCTCTTAGCTAGTTTTATTTTTGTAGGGTTTTACCTTTATTTATCGCGTTATTTATATTTCATTTACCTAACTCATCTATAAGTATCTACGATTATCATGTTGCTTATATTGACTTTTTTTTTTTTTTTTTATTTTCTTTTTATGCGGTGCGGGTACCGTTTAAACGTCTGATCTTTGTTTTACTTACCTTTCTATATTTCATCTCTCCAGTATGAGGGTTTCGTGACGTTTGTGCCGTGTTTTTTACCTCTTTTGACCCCTACTCATCATTCTGCCTGGGATGTCAGTCCTACCTCACCTCAGCATTCAAGGTCTAGCCGTTCCATGGCTTCGTCATATCTTTCTCACTTTACTTTTTTTTTATTTTCTCCACTTCCTTTCACTTTATTCCGCAGTTTCAATATTTAGTTTTTTGTTTCAACCCTGGAGCAGTTATAGAGATATTAGTTTTCATATGGAACAGATTTATGGAGGTTCCAAATTTACTATAATCATTTTATTAGAAAAGTTTAGTTGGCACAATTTTTACTTATCATCAACAGTTGGTGTCTTTAGTTAAAAAATTCATACTTAAAATATTAAAAACAAGATTTTTATAACGTAATTAATAATTAAAACCTATGAACGTATTAGAAATAGCTTTTTCGTACTATATTACAGACTCTATTTCGGTTCAAAGGGTGTTTTCTTAAAGCTATTCACGTTTCAAGCTATTCTCTACATCGTTATGGTTTTTAATTGATAGTCTCCTTCTTAAGTTTATCTGTAAAATGTTTATAGATACAAGTTGGAGGATACCGTTACATACTGTTATACATACTTACATAGTATTAGGTACTGTTTCACACTGTACAATAAGGCTAGTTAATATTATTTACTGTTAGGTTTTGTGAAACACTGTTAAATACTGCCATGCCTGTTAAATATGTTAAGGAGTGTTCCTTAGATAACGCCGTTTAACTAACATATTGGTAGAATCCTATCATATACTGTTAAACAGATAAACCTTGCTAATACATACTGTTTAAGCATAGTTGGAACCTAGAGCGACACGCATCGGAAGACATATGGGGGCAGTGGGCTGCGGGGTAAGTTAAAGTATATTTTTAAATGCAAGGTTTTCTTTGGCTTACTTTGTCCCTAAGTCACTCTTTCCGTAATTAGACTGTAAGGCTCTGAATCTCTTTTCAATATGTCCCTCCAACATACTCTCTTTATGTGTAAACTTTGGACCCAGATAATTAATTTTCATAAGTGTGTTCGGTGACTCTGGCGGGTGGGCATCGGGATGTGGGTCCCCTGTTGGTACAGGTGTGTTTTTTTTTGGCTCTGGGCTTTTATCTGTTCGTTGTGGAAATAGAAATACTCAATATGTTGGTATTCCCGTTTGCTGTATAGAGGTTTCTAATTAGTGTAAGCATTTTTTTTCAGCAGGGCGAGCGACGACAGCATCCACACCACTGATTAGGCATGGTTCCACAAACACAGCACACACCACACAACACACAGCACACTGCACAGGTCACCCAATTTTCATTTCTCACATATTTATCATTAAAATTTTAGTCTCTTGGACCTCTTGTACATTTCCTCGTTTATGGTTCTAAGCTATTGACATTTTTAGAATCTAATTCTTGTTTTTCAAGTCTCATACTATTTGTTTACATAATACGAGGAGCTGCGGCTCGGCTGCGGCTTCCCAGCTGTCAGCGAACGTCTCCCTTATTTTTGGGATGAAAATATTGTGTCAACTCAGGACGTACCTAGAAAAAATTCTGCGTATCCGGCTCCACAATAAAAATAATATCCGACTCCCGCTCCACCCGATCAGCTCTTGGCGGGTTTCCGCGAAACTGTTGATTTTGCATAGATTGGGAGCACTTAAATAAGGACTTATTGGTCCCGAAACTTTTTTGCTTATTTTTCAACTATTGTAGTTTACAGTTAGGATAAGAGAAAGTCCTCATCAAACGTTAATATTTATAATATATAGTATATTATGATGACTTACCCATATAGTATATATTACTAATACCATGAGTAATTATTATGATTATAGTAGTATTCAATATAAATATATACATAATATACTTGATAATATATATTTTATCAATTTATTATGTATATATATTATTATATATATATTAACTATCTATATAGTATTATAATAGTATATATTATCTATATATCTTATAGTACTCAGGTCTCATATATTCTATTATCACTATATATCGTTTATTATACATATATGACTATATATATAAATATATATATCTATAATATATATATATATACAGTATATATATTAAATTACTATCACTGTATCTATATCAGTAATATATATATATAATATATTATCTTATATTTTATAATATTCTCATTAATATATTAGTAATTTTTATTCATATATATATCAACCTTAGTATAGGTATAGTACTAGCACTAATGTATTTATTTATCCAGTTTACATTATTATATTAGCTCATATGATAACCGCTATATATATATACTATTATAATTTATTATATTATAGTATACTATTCAATAATATGTATCTATTACCTATATTATAATATCATTGTAGAGTATAATCTACACTAATATTATCCGACAAAGGGCTGTGTAGCGAGGTTGGATTTCTCTACTCAAGAAAAAGACTCAAAACTGAGTCAGTAAGACAATCTTTGAAGAAAAAGATGGAAAGAAAGATGATCTGAAATGCTAAACAAAGCATTGAAAAATGACATGCAACATAAGAATTGCGACGCATGGCAGCGGTTGTGAACAATCTAATTAGACAATGGTAAGTTCTTGAGAAAATCGTAGAAAAAGGTTTAACAATCTTCCGCATGTACTACAAAATTTTAAAATAACATATGATGAAACTATAACTATTATTACCTATTAAACAATCATGCTATCTAACCTTTAATAATATATGTGAATGAATTGCTAAGCAACTTTCTAACCGGTGTTTCTATTATGCTGATTAGAGAGATAAAGAAAGTATAGTTAATAATGAAAGTGTTTAGTTTTAGAAAGTCAATAATGTAAAAGACAAATGGACAATAATATCATCTATATTATCTGAATATACCTTACTGGTCATATTGTCGGGATTACACGAGTAAATCAGCTTTAATATTAGCACTTTTACTTAAATTTAACGCGGTAGATTTTTTAAACTATTATTGTGGGAAAAGGTTCTGAAAAACTGAGGCTTCTTGCTTATTTCGTTTATTCAAACTAGCAACCTGTAAATTTTCCACACTACGTGATCCTTTTCAGATGCCTCTCTTTCACCTCCCCACCCCCCCACACAGCCATCGCTATGGTGCCTAAGTTGCTATTTCTAAAAAATTTTTTTTCTTTAACGCTCTCTTCAATCTTTCATTTAGCTTCCAATAACAGTTTGCCTGACTTCCACTTTGTTTCTCTTCTGCTCTCTTCTTTGTTTCTGTAGCTTTTTCATGCATTTTTGCTTCTTAATTCAGTCAGCAGATTTTTTTACTGTTCTCTATGTTGGGGTCGAAATGTCTTCAAAGATACTTGTGTATATTCAACAAACATCTCTCAAACAAATTTTACTTTTTTGTCTTTTTGCCGTTTCAAGTCCTCTTTTGGTTCAGCTTCATCTAGTATCGAGCTCGTCAGGCTTTCTCTGCTTTCTCTATCGCTAAGTGATAGCCAATGGATTATTGTGTTTTTATATGCTATACCGTCCTCGAAGTTTGGATCAGCCTCTGGAGTTCGAGAAATTAAAGGTAAGTTTGTTATCATACTACTATCTTTAAGAGCAGCCACTTTACAGCTGCTATTAAAGTCATTTACTAAGATTTTCTCTCTGACACTAGATGACACTGGTCCCTTGTAAGTAGTTCTGCCTGCATGTGGAAAATGCTTTCGTTTCCACATCTGCATTTACCGATGCTGGACATGCGACAGTGAATGCTTTTACCCTCTTACTGCTTTCAAGCGTTGGGATAATTTTAAGTGTTTACTGATGGGGATCGGTTTTATTAAACAAACTGACGCAATAAAGATTAATAGATTTTCTTTTGCGACTCTGGTTCGATCTTCTGTCTTTCAATTTGGTATTAGTTTCACTCCATCTAAGAGTATGCTTGTATGTGGATTTTACCTTTCCTGTGGCCATGACCTAGCAATACTCTCAACTATTTTTGGCAGCTTTCTTGGGACACATCTTCTTATCTGGGATAGACATGTATAATTTTTCAACAGAGAGCCTCGGCACAGATTTGATTTTGTTCAACATTTGTCTATACTAGATTTCACACAGAATGCTTTCAATAAATTATAATACTCCCTTTGGCTCGTAAATTGAACTATTGAAACCTTGCTTTCTTTGAATTTGTATATATCTGCCCCTGGTACAGGTCCATTGTTGTAGATTTGAAAATTTACTTTTTTTATTATTGCACTTTCTATGGGATAAATTCAAGTCATCAAAACTATTATTTATGGCTTTCTTGACATGTTCTGGACTGTTTTCTTTAACATTTCCCCACACTACATTAATTTGAAGCCTTGACGTATCAGTTCTAATCGTGTACTGTCAAACGAACCAATGAATGCTATTCAGTTGGATTGATATATTATAAAATATCTTTCACCTATTCACTTCAAAAAATTTACATAATCTTCTTAAAAAACTTGTAACTATCAATTTGATTATTCTAAAAATCATTATTGCACTAACAAAATCAGTGAAAATAAAAAATATTATAATAAAATTATTTTTAATCCTTATGTTATTGCCCAGTTCTGAGTTCGATCAAACTCTTGTTTATTATTATATAGTATATTTAAATACCTACACATTTTATAATATGTCAGTCCATCAGGTAATAACACAAGAAGAAAAGTAATCTCCAAGTAACTACTTGTCCCCCATAAAAGTGGAATAAAAGTATGAAGAAAAGTGTTTAAAATTGTCTTAAAATGAAAGTTGAATAAAAATAATGTACATAAGTACAAAAAAATAATGTGTTGATAAAAATGATTGGAAACAAAGTGTAACCGCAGCTAATGCCTATATATAATTGGTGTATATTGTATATTATAATTATTATTATAATATGATAATGATATAGTGATAATTATGAAGCTATAGTATATATTTTATATGTATTAATAGTATACGTGTATTAATATATTTAATCGAACAAACTGTGAATAATAATCGTAGTTATATAATTGATGATTATTAGGTATAGCTATATATATATTATATACGCTGCCGCAGTGTGGTGGTGAGGTAGATAGAAGATGGGAGCCAGAATAGCTCTCTGCGGTTCAAGCATCGAGCATCAAATCGATGAGAGATAGATATGCTTTTTTTCACGTTGACCAGTATCATTCATCAGGCAATCCAGTTGACCTAGGGAGAGAGTAGTGTATAATGTTTGGTCCTTCTTCTGGTCTTGGATTACATGGTTGCTGATTGTGAAGCTGGCTACCACCGGTGTGGTGTAGTTCACAGAAATGATGTAGTTAGTGGTTGATGCTATTTTGTTCTAAATCTTCTTCTCTCTGCATCTCCCATTTTCAATATATTTAATATTGGTGATTCACGTGATACTAATAAGGTAATTGTGTGAGAAAGATCAACATTTTGATTTATAATCTTTGTGGGCTTTTTATGTTTTATTTAGGTACGAGATTTTACGTTTTTTATATAATGAGTATCTGTATTAATTGCATCTAGGTGAAGACCAAAAATGTAAGAGATGCATGTGACTAGATTTATATAAGCTATTACTAAGCATGGTACTGTAAACTGATCGTTATCAGGCGTGAGTATAAGTCGATTAATAAGAGAACAGAATGAGAGTATCAGAGATGAGATGAGATATTGATTTTGTCATATTTTGTGAGAGTAGAATGATATTGATGTTAGATGAGAAAAAGAGTAAATTTCACGATAGGGATACAGATAATTTAGTATTGAATAATCTAGATATAGGGGGGATATAATCGATCTAAATAGATAATAACAGATGAAGTAACATTATTAGAATTATATATATATCACTAAAACATCTATAAGCTAAATATAATTATATTTACGATTTTAAAAATATATAGATGTTATCTATAATTATCTAATTTGAAAAGGTATATATATATAATAAAATTGATTATTTTATTACTTATGAGAATAACTAGATGACACGTAAGTGTATTATACTTTATTAAGCACTATTGACCTAGCCATAATCCATCTGGAATTTATTTATATCTTTAATTTCGAATGAAATATATGCTTATCATCATCAAATAATTGTTTATAAGGCATTTAAACAAAAGGACAACCTTAGTAATAATACCACTCGTTATAACCCATAAATACAAAATATCCTATTGAAATTATAAAGGAATAGTAATACATTATTTAACTGTTTGTATTAACTATTGGCTTAAATTATGACATAGGTCAATAATCAATATAATAAAAAAGAAAAAAAATATTTCTAGGTATATAATAAAGTATTTTATTCTGTATACTTCGCATAAATGTATCCGGATTTTGATTAATAGAGAAGATGAGAAGATTAGAAATAAAAAAGACAATTATGAAAAAAAACATACCTTGGTCAATTATTTTAGCTCCTAAAATTAAAAGGAAAAGACCAATTAATTGCTGCATCTTTTAAAGGCGAAATGTAATTTATCAATTTTACTTTAGTAACCATCGGACATAAAAAAAACAAATGACAAACAACAAAAACAACATACAACACAATAAAACACACAACACAGACGACAGCAACAACAAAAGCCCAGAAAACAAAAAACAACAAAACTCAGTGTGGCGTTTGTTCAAGCAAAGGTCAATTAACCTTTTTGTCATAAACTCAATCTAGAATGAATAGGATTATCTTGATTACTGTATGGTTTTCTTTTACTTAATCTCTTGCTGAGATTTGTTGTAGAGTTTGCTGTAATTTTAAAGAGCAGGTGCAATGCTAATTATCAGAAGAGGGTGGGAGTTTATTTACATCTTCTTCCAAGAACGAAGCCAAAACACGATAAATATCGATCCCGCAAATCTTATCCACTTAATTTAATGAGGATTAATTACATGCTCCAATGTTTAATTGGAGCGTAACCTCCTTTCTCCGTTTTTATTAGTACCACTTTTGTACTTACATACTTGTCTAGTTTTTGCAAGCTCTCCTTAATGCTCGTAACAAGATCTATATATAATATATATATATATATATATATATATATATATATATGTATATCTATATATATTATATATATTAATTATAGTATATTACCGTTATTTATATATTATTATATTATTATAACTATATTTATCTATCACTTTAAAATATATGTCAAGTTGTTGGCTTGTAAGCAGTTACTAAAAGTCATTTAGATTCTTTGTCCGCATCCTAGCTCTGGAGTTATAGAGAGCTCTGGGAAAATGGTCCGGTATGCTGGACGAAAGACCATATATAGACACCTCTTTATTTTATATCACTAATATACTATATTATAATTATATATATATTAGTATATAATACTATATTTATATATTTAAAAAAATTATACCGTATACATTATTAGTAGTTAGTACGTATCTTTCATGAGGTAGTATTTTATAATCAATAAATCATCATATATTACATATCAATTATATTATATTCTATCTTATTATATAATTATCTATATCCACTATATATATATATATATATATATACTATAATATCATATATTATTATATATATATATAATAAATCTATATAATATGGGATATATGAGAGAACCTTTGGAAGTGCTGGAGACAAAGTAAACACAAGAAACTAAGAAAACTGAAATCAACTAGCATGAAAAAATATGGTAAGAGATACAATGCAGGAAATATACAAGTAGGTATGAAGAATAACAACTACGTGACGATACCGTAGAACAAACATAATATCTAAATATATATATATATAATATATTATATATATATATATATGATGATCAGTATATATATATACATAAAATATAGTATTTAAAAATAGTATATATATACTATATAATATATAATGCACAGACTCAACGTTTCAACTATTTGAAGATATAATAAAGTAAAAATAATCAAAAGAGTAAGTTGCTTGGATAGGGAATCAATTTCACCAAAGGCATTCCCCTTTTGAAGAGCAATTCACAAGAATAGTGGTGTAGCCAGGACAGAAGGCTAGTAAACAGTGCAAGGGATTGTTTTTCAAATTTGACCTTTTGATCATTAAACACTCTAGATTATATTTAATTCTTCTATGTCTTAATGCCGATGATACGCGCTCTCGTCATATATCACCATAATATACGGGCCAAACAACTGTCCATTCCTTATTCAAGACAAGGTAATGAAAGAAACCTATACTGTGACAACTTGTATCTTCCAATCGAAAACATGATGAACGTCAAATCCATATAGAATAAGTGATAAATAGCTTTCTTATAAGCCAATATTGTGTAAATTGAATATTGCGCATTCCGTGGGTAACCATATACTAACTTTGTTCAATGAAAAACGTTCTTACTTGGCAATCCGTCGTGCTATTGACAATGACATTGATGGACTTATGAGACTTAGGCTCAACTATTTCTAGACGCAAAGATTGTGCAGAAACACTTTGAATGCAGTTCTTACAGTGAATATACTAATGTGTCTTACAGTTTTCTCAAAAGAAGTTCCCGCACCCTTCTAGTGAATGATCAAAAAGTTCTTGCTGAGAATTCGCCTTAAGATGTTTCAACTGATTTATATACACCTTACCGATTGGTTTCCCTCATTTTCAATTTTCATATCGCGAGTATCAAATTTTTCGAGCAACCACAGTCAATAATAAACATAGTATCTACCTTTCCCTCCCCTTTGATTTCTTCGCACACACGAGTTTGATATATCACGATGAAAAATTACTCAAATCAGAAGAATATTTCACTAAACTTGTTTGGCAAGGCCTGCAATTATGCCAACTGACATATAAACGTTGACAACTAATTGGTGAAGCATGAATCTTGATTTAATTTCTATGGAAGGAATCAGATAGGGAACATAATATCGAGAGATAATGGAGTTACAGAGCATTTCACTACAGATTATCTCTCCTCGTTCATTTTTCGGACATGGCCATGGCACTTCAGCTTTTGTCTCTCTATCAATGCTTATCAAGAGGCTGACTGTTCCTCACCAACTTCACCGAACCTTTAGCGTACAATTCGCCCTAAGGTCTATTTAGTTAGATCTTGCGACGGTCCTGTTAAAAGATATGGCTAAGGTCAACTATTTTCTCCCCACAATGTGCAAAAGCCTGATGGGTAAACAGTGTGGCCAGAACGGTCCACAGGAATAAATCTAGTGTTTTTCCGTCTCGAACAGGACTAGCTTCTAACACTTATCAGAGTCTGAATACTTGAGCCACATTATTGATTATTAATTAACAAAACACTGAGAAAAAATAATTATGAATATTTGGGAAAAAAGACAATAAAGAAAATAAAATTTATAATCAAAATAATAAATCTACTATAAATTCATTATCAAGTTAATACAAGGAAATAGCTAATTTTTAATAATGAATATATTTTAACCGATACCTTATTATTATTAGTATTTATAAGCATATTGTTTATTAAAATTACTTCATTTGGCTTATAAAGAAACTCCCACATATACTTAAATTTCGTAAATTTTTTTCACTATATTATTCACGAAATATTCCTATAGTATATAATCTTATCTAAAGTTGGAGCTTTATAAATTTGATTGTTTTGATTTACCCCCGGATATATGTCATGCATCTTTGCAACTATGTTTTTTCAATATCAGTATTAGGTTATGCATCTATTTACTATAGCACAAATATATATATTTACAATACACTTTATTATATATATATTTATATTATATTATTCCTATTAACTTAATATTTTATTATTATCAATTTATATATATATAATATATTTAGATAGTTACTTAATATGTTGTTAATAATAGGTATATTTTAGCATTTCATATTTGATTATTTAATCATATAACTTATAACTCATATACTTATACCAAACATTATCACTTAGAGTTTATTACTATGTATAATTAAAATATACGAATAAATCTAACTACATATAATCAATTTACGCTATTATGGGTAAAGATAAATTAGTGGATAGGGGGGTTTCCTCACCCACGCCCGGTTTGCTAACTATAGAAATTTTGGGCCCCCCCCTAATTTTGCTGCTGAAAGGGTACCAGGTGGGAAGAGACACATTACTTTGATAAATATTAATTTCTAATGATTTTGCCGATATATCTTGGGTAAAATCATATACGCATGCTTATATTTCTTACTTCACAGTATTTTAAGTATTTTAAAGTTATTTTACTTTATAAAATTTTAATTTTAATTTGTACTTGTAAAATTTAGTTTGTTGTAAGCTAGGTATTTGTACTCACTTACAAAATGATATTACAAAATTTATATAGATTGGGAGTACGTGTCGCAATATTAATGTATTATATACCTCAATAGAAACAACTACCAGATTTACTAACACAGATCATTTGGATAAATAAAATTAATTTTCAATTGTATTAAAATATATAATAAAAGTATCACATCTATTTTATATAAAAAATCAATATCACTTTTTTCGTTAAACTCATTTAACCTGTAACACTTCCGAGCTAAAGTTAATTTCAATTGGTGATAAGAGCAAATCATTTTCTTTATTCATCTACTTTCTTGCAGTTTCTTCTTCTTATATACTTTAAAAATATTACCAATATAGATAATTCTTACATAAAATATAGTATAACAGATTTACACTCGATTCATAATCTCTTTATCTAATAAATTACTATAGCTATCTGCTTAATCTACTTTACTCTATTCTTTTCCAAAATCACTCTCACTCTATCTCTTTATTATCTAATTATTCGATATAACTCCTCCCTATCTGGTTCCACTGGAGATGAGTCACAACACTACGAACGATATCAGGTCGTAATCACATATGTTGAGATCTATATATATTAATATATATATACTATATATATATAACTATATATATATATTAATATTTATATATATTTATATTAATATATTATATATATTAATATAAAATATTAATATATTATATATATTATATCGATAAATATTTAAATTATTCAGATATATCTACAATAAATATATTCTTCGAATATATCGAGATATATTCGAAATATATATTCACGTTTAATATATTCAATATGACTCAGACGAAAAGATTATCATAAACTTATATATGACCGGTATAAATAACTTATAACGTTTACTATGTCTGAACCTTCGATTTCGATATATAATTATCTATATATATACATATATACTCTATATATTCAGATTATATACATTTAGATATATACATTAATATATATATCTTAATTAATATGTATATATATATATATATATTAATATATATTATATATATCTTACTTCATATTAATTTAATATATTTAATAATATTAATATAATATATTATTTATCATATATATATATATATATAATTAATAATATTCTATAATTATATATTTTATAATATATGTATATTTTTAATATATTAATATATATATATTAATATATATATATTAATATATAATTTATATATATATATACATCATATTATTATATATATATATATATTATATATATATTACTATATATTATACTATATATAAATATATTATTTATCTAATATATACTTATATATATATATTCTTACCTAATAATATTAATTTAAATATTAATTGTGTCTATATCACTATTACTTAGCAATTTCGTATTATAACACTTATGTATATTAATCTACTAGCTGCCTAGACTTTAAAAATAGGCGTGCAGTATCCGGATAACTCATATCTTAGACGGATTATTTGTTCGAGTATGCACAAATACACTTCATTAAGTAAACCTAACCTATCGATGGAATTGTTACGGTATACCTATTACAAAATCAATG
>JABUQX010009058.1:32500-47500 GCA_015478945.1 Trachelipus rathkii
ATGAGGAATGCACATGTTTGTGAGTTGTGTGGTGTGATGAAACCGTGAATGAATGAATAAATGAGAGTGTATTAAGATGGTTTGGTCATATTGAAAGGATGGATGATAGTTGGTTGGTTAAGTAGATATATAGTGGTGAATGTGTTGGAAATGGACAGAATAGGAAATCGAAGGAAAAAGTTAATTAAGTGGTCAGTTAAGAAATACATAAAGGAAAGAAATGTTAGTATATAAGATTCGAGATGAAGGGTGCATAATAGGAATAAATGTCGAGGTTTTGTGAGGGAGTATGGTTGTTGTGGACCTAGCCCATGGAATGAACCCTTACATTGAAGAGGTACCACAGTGGGGGTATGTTGTGGTGTTGCGAAACCCTGTAGGGTGGATTTGGCTGCGACGGACTCACGCTCAAGGGTATGAGGAGAGGGGGAGGTACGGGAGAGATATCCTTCTTTCGTTTAATGTCATATTTCTTCTACTTAATTATTGTTTCCGGTGTTTGTTGCGCACCTTATCACCAATCTGGGGGAAGGGTGATGAAGATGATGAATTTTCATATACAGCATATATAGCAGTATATTATATATATATATATATATATATATATATATGCATATAAGATAAGAGCAGTTATGCTATATATATATATATATATATATATATATATATATTAGGGATACACCGGATCTCCGGCTCCGGCCGAACCTTGGAAAAGTTCCGGACGGAAGTTCCGGCCGGAACCGGAACCTCTAAAAAATCGAGGTTACATATTCTACCTAAAAACTTTGTCTGATTAACAAGAGGAGTCTCTAGAAGTATCTGGTATCTTGTCATATCCATACTGTGAGCTCTTAGTTCTGTAAGCCAAAATTTTGGATAAGCGGTTCAATAAATTTATTAAGTAAAAAAGGAATAAACTATAGCTGCGTTTCCAGAAGCCCGAGTGCAGCCCATGTGCAAAATCGACTCGGAAACGCTTCGAATTGAAAAATTACATTAACCAATCAGAGAACAAGAAATTTTGAGTACCTGGAAACGGCCGAGTGCACCCGTCAGCTTAGCTGGCAATTGTAAACAATATTCTTATACTTATATATGCATCTATTTTATGAAATGATACAATATATTAGTATCCTTAATATAAAAGTTAACTGAAATATTAAAAAAATTTTGGCAAGCTATTTCCGGACACATGTTTTGTAGAAAGATTTGTTTGTAAACAAAGTATTTCACAGCCGGCCTGATTATTAATTCCCAAATCAAGAATTCTAACAACGTGCTCCAGACCGTTACGTTTACGTGACGGGTAGCAACCGGCCTGGAAGCGACACATGTGCGCCTGTGTGCCCGCCCGGGCTGCAGTCGGCTTGGAAACGCAGAGCTTATATATAAAAGTTCTACGGGTTCAAAGTTTAAAGCTTTTTAGAAGTGGAATGTGTTTGAGGATAAGAGATGACGTTTAACTCCACAACATGGAGAGCAACTTATTTTCCTACACTACAACATTTCAAAATTCAAATAAGTTCATTTTAAGTAAGAAAATGGAATCTGGTTTTAAAAATTTTAAATTTTTTTGCTAAACAGTTTAGTTAATATTTTGTTTTGTAGTAGTTTCTACTTTAAAGTTAATTTCTTTTAATAATAATAATAATAATAATAATAATAATAATAATAATAATAATAATAATAATAATAATAATAATAATAATAATAATAATAATAATAATAATAATAATAATAATAATAATCATATATTTTTTATTTAATTCTTTATTTTTTTATTATTTTTTAGGCCACTTTTTTTTCCTAAATTAATAATTAATTCTAGCTATCACCTACTTAATGATAAGTATATTTACTCACATAATAAGTAAATTAATCAATGTTGTTTCAAATCATTTTTCATAAAAAATTAAATAAATTTAGAGTTATAATATATAGTACCTACTAGATAAATTATATATAGAGAGAGATATACATATACATATGGTATATATAAGAAAGAGCATGTTATGCTGGCAGTTGCTGCTGTTGGCTATGTTATATGGTTACATAATATATATATTAGGTATTACTATATATATATACATATTATTATATATATATATATATATATATATATTAATAAATGCATACATAGGGTAGGTAGGGTAGGTAGCCCCTACCCCCAATTTTTTTGAGTCTTTTTGATAAAAATAAATTAAATGGTAAAGCTAACTAAACTATTATAACATTTATTTTGAAAGTGAAAAAAAGAAACTGATTTATAAAAATAAATTTAAAGAAAAACAACTAAGTTAGCAATAGCAATTATAATAACTAAATTCATTTGGAAATTTGCCTTCTTACTCTGTTCTTAAGAGTAAATCTATGCTATGGGCGTACATAGATTTTCATATTTCATATAATAATATATAGGGCCGGGCCAGATATTATTACCTTGCTGTAATGAACAAAAAATACGTGGGGAATCCACGGAACGAAACTTTTCGTTCAGGTGAAAACGTACGAAGAAATTTGAAAAAAAGAATTTTTCTTCTCCTTCTTCTTCTCTCTCTCTCTCTACATATATATAGCAGTAGTTATAGCAGCAAAGAAGAGTTATATTGTTATACATATATATATATATATATATATATATATATATTATATATATATATATATATATATATATATATATATATATCAACTCTACCCAGCATAATCTTCAAGGTACGCCACTGATTATATCTATATATAGCATATATATATATATATAAGCAGCAAGAATGTTCTTCTTACTGCTACTTTGTTGTTTTTCTTCAATGTATGCTGATGTAGCAACTAACAAAATATAAAGATCCAGAAATATATATATACATATATATGGTTATATATATATATAGGCGTCCCTCGTAGAAAAACGTGGGGGTTAGGTTCCTGACCTCCCAAATTATAGGCGACATCGCACATAACTTTAACCCCCTAAAAAATCATTGCTTTTAAAATTTTACCTTTATATAATGTGAATAAAATAGCTGCAGTATTTTATTTATCCTTAATAATAATTGAATAAATTGGCAGATATAATGTTATTTACAGTACAGGGTATAAACATTTTATTGACTAATTAGTAGGATTTTTATTACATTACAGTACAGTACAGTACATATCTTAAATTGAAAAAGTTTTTTAAATGAAAAATATACAAATTTAAAAATATATAAATTTTAGAATTTTTTTTTATGTTTAATTGAATAGCCTGGAATTAGTGTAATAAAAAGCCTAAAGAATCCAATTGGAGCACAAAAATAGTTTCTTTCAAAGTGTAAATGAAGCTGAAATTGGAGATGAAGATGGTTCCGAATCTGAAGATTGAACAGCCTGCTTTTTTGAGAAACAGATCGTTATTGGTAATTGACGCTTTTGACGCATATGTATGTATTACAGAATTTTAATTTTATTTTCGAATTTTTGTAATTTTAATTTTTCTTTCCGTTATATTTTTACCAACCGCGGTATAGCAAGATCGCGTTCTATAAGACAGTGTTCTACGAGGGACGAATGTAATTGAAATAACTTTATTAAACTAGGTAATTATATTTACTAAACTTATTATTAATTAAGTAATAATTAGAATTATTAACTAAAAGTTTTTACAGTTATACGTTAGGGAGTACTTCCTCTCTAAAAATTAAAAAAAATTAAAATTTCAAAAATCAAAAACTCCCCAACCCCGTTCTAGAGTATTAAAGGTAAAGCTACAGGCTCGAGTGTTAAAATATTGTTTCATATTTAAAGTTTTCGAAAGTATAGAGTCGAGGTTATTTTATAATGATATTTGTTCACATATATCAATTTTCTATATTATTTTTTATGTATAACCTAATCACAACTGAGTAAATGACAAATCAATTACTGAAGTTTATTAAGAAAGACATTTGAAAAATAGAAAGTTCCGGAAGCTAGTTCCGGCCGGAACCAGAACTCCGGCCGGAACCGGAACTTCCTAAAAATGAGGTTCCGGCCGGAGTTCCGGCCGGAACTTGGTTCCTTGGTACATCCCTAATATATATAATACATTATTGGGTTATATATATATATATATATATATATATATATATATATATATATATATATATATATATATATATATATATATATATATATATATATATATATATATATATATATAGTGTTATATATATATATCGTTTCTCGCCGTTTTCGTGAACGTGTCGGCTGAACTCATTGAAACGGTTGAAAGAATAAATAAATGATTCATGAAATTGGGTCCTAAGTTGATCGTAATAATGTCAAATCGCCGAACATTCTGCATCATCTGCAGAAACGCAATCTCATCGAATGTCTCCAAAATGGGAATATGAAAAAGGTGTATTGTTTGAAAACCGAATCATATTACGAGTATCAGAGATGTGGGTGCTGGAAAATGAGACAATAGGAGCTTGTTACGATTAAATATTGAACAATGATTTATAATATTGTGATTTACATTTCGTGTTATTGTTCTATTTGTTACTTCTTAGAGAGAGAGAGAGAGAGAGAGAGAGAGAGAGAGAGAGAGAGAGAGAGAGAGAGAGAGAGAAACTTGCAATCAATGAAAGGTATTTCAAAATTATTTATTTAATTGTATTATAGCAACATCTCTAGCATCAAATCACCTAGCCAGAGGTTCTTCTCCTCTTCTAAAACAATCATATATATATATATATATATATATATATATATATATATTATAGCAGAAAGAAGATATACATATATATATATATATATACTTAAATATATAATACAGCACATATACAGGAAGAAGGGCAAGAAGCTGTGGTTGCTGGCTGCTGCTACATGGCTGGCTGGCTATGCCATATGGCTGGTTATTACTGGGTGCCAGCAGCAGCAGCAGTTGGCGCAGCAGTTGTATTGGCATGGCATATGCTATTATGTTACATATTGGCTATACTATGTTAGCGTATTGCTGGGCAGCGAGCGCTATTGCTGGTTGGCTGTTACTACAGTTGTTACATATATTAGCATACTAGCTACATACTACATACATATACAGCGCTATGTTGCGCTGGCTGGCTACTGGGCTGGCTGGCTGCTGGCTACTACATATTTATTTATTAAACCTGAACCCTTAAATTCATCAAATTTTTAGGTAAAAATTTTTCATGAATTAACATTTTTTCACATATCTTTTATTCTCATGCTTTCTTTAGCTAACAATTCTTTCTAATATTATTATTATTATTATTATTATTATTATTATTATTATTATGCTATTTATTATTATTATTATTATTTTTATTTATTATTATTATTATTATTATTATTATTATTAATATTATTATTATTATTATTATTATTATTATTATTATTATTATTATTATTATTTTTATTATTATTATGATTATTATTGATTATTATTATGATTATTATTATTATTATGATTATTATTATGATTATTATTGTGATTATTATTGTGATTATTATTATGATTATTATTGTGATTATTATTATGATGATTATTATGATTATTATTATGATTATTATGAGTTATTATTATTATTATTATTATTATTATTATTATTATTATTATTATTATTATTATTATTATTATTATTATTATTATTATTATTATTATTATTATTATTATTATTATTATTATTATTATTATTATTGTGATTATTATTATTATTATTATTATTATTATTATTATTATTATTATTATTATTATTGATATTTTTATTATGATTATAATTATTAAAATTCTTATTTATTATTAAAATTAAAAAAGTAATTTATTATTATTATTATTATTATTATTATTATTATTATTATTATTATTATTATTATTATTATTATTATTATTATTATTATTATTATTATTATTATTATTATTATTATTATTATTATTATTATTACAACAAATACCATTTCCAAAAACCCTCAGCAAATTCCCCAGATCATCGTAGACTTTTGTTAGAAGCACTGGCCTAGGCTATATTTAATTAAATATGAGTTCCAAGTGCATAAACTTTGATAAAATTTGCGCAAAGTTTGGGATCGGGCCAAGGCTTGAGAGATAAATTTAATAGACAAAATTTTTATGATCTAAAGTAACATCAAAATCTAGTAATTTCTCAGACTCTAACAATACCAGTGATTATATATATATATAAAAGAGTGGTAGAGAGGTGGAGAGTAAGTGGTATAAAGTATATATAAGGTTATTATTATTATTGGTTGTTGTTATATATATATATATATATATATATAAGTTAGAGAGAGAAGAAAGTTAGTTGTTATATATATATATGATATTAATGTGTATATATATTTATATATACATATATATATAAAGATAAGTTATATATGGCTATATATATATACATATGGTTTTCCAAAATATTTTTTTTACAGCTATCACCACCGCTCACTTGAAGTGTTATTAAAGAGGGTGGAAACAAATTGAGTAAGTGTCCCATCTAAAGCAAACATATATGAGCATATAAATAGTATACATATTATTATTATTATTGTTTATGATATATATATTATTATGTTATTATTATTATATTATTATTATTACAGGCTATTATTAATATATGCTATTTAATATTATATACATTTTTATATATATATATGTATTACGCTATTACATATTATATTATTTATTAATATTATTTCTGTGGTTTAGATATATTTTATTATATGTATATATGAAGGATAAATATATTAGGTATTTTTGCCTCCAAGTATATATATATTATTTATATATTAAGGTTAATATTATATATGGCTGTATACATACATGCATATAGTGTTATGTTATAGGTATTTATTTATATGCGTATATACATATATATGCATGATATATAAGATGAGCATATATATGTATAAATATATATATGGTATATTACTATATATATTTCAACTTTTTGGGAGAGAACTTGATTACTAATGACCTCATCCGTAAAATACCTATTTCTTCTTGCAACATCAAACCCCACACACATTAACTATTACCTCTTCATTAATGCTTCAATGTTATGCAGTGATTTTTCGGTGCCGTTCTTCTCACTCCTTCTCACATCCATTTCAGCAGTTACTAAAAAGAACCATCCTTATTCATTATTATATGCAGATCTCCCTTTACTCTCTTTAACTTTCACTTGCATCCCTCCAGAAAAGCTTATTCTTTGTAAGTCCCCATTCATCCTTCTTCCAAACTGTTCATTTGCTCCCTATTTTTCTTACGTGTATGCATCTTTAAGGCTCCCACTTTTTTCTCTTCATACAGTTCTCAAACATCTTTCTGAGACCTCACTATTTGTTGCCAGTTAATATTCAACCATGCCTTCTTTACTTTCAACTCACATGTGGCCTTACCTCTTCATTCCAATCCGTTCACTGGTTAAGAGATCTTTACTCTCTACTTTTTAGCCCATAGACATACTTCGTGCTACTAACAAAGACTTCCTTCATTTGTGCCCAGATTAGTTCAGTTTCATCTTGTTCAAATTCAACTGATTTGTTTGCAAGCGCTCTTAAATACTTTTCTTATTACCTTGTTCACTTAACTTCACACTCTCAATTCTTCCCACTTCTTTCCTTATCTCCTTCTTCTCCATCCAAGCCTCCATTAACTTAATCTTACATAAAACAACATAATGATCTGATAATCTCCTCCCAACCCCCTCACTGATTTAACATCCATCATATACTTTAACGTCTCCTTCTTCACCAGCACTAAATCAGTCATACTTTTTACTTCGATACCATCTCTACCCACACCAACTTTAGTATACTTATGAATACTCTTGTGTTTGAAGAAAGTATTACTTACACACATACTTCTGTCCTCACAGAAATCAACCACCTTCCTACCATTCTCCTTTTCTCCCGTCTCCCCAAGGTTACCTATTATACCATTCCTTTTTTGATCACCTATCCAACCATTTAGGTCACCCAACACAATCTGTTATAGCCACACATATCTTGACCTTCTCAAACTTAAATTTAACCATTAGAATTCTGGTGGTCACCCAATCAAAATCCACCTTAGCTCTGTGCCACAGGTCACTCATCAAAATAGCAAATACTTCTCTCCATCTCTCATTCCTCTCTACTACAGCACTCCAACACTGCAGCATTCTAGCACACATGCATTTCTCACCACACAACTCATCTTCACCACTTCCATTCATATTTGCTTCTATCACAGCGAAGCAAATCAAATTTACCCTTTCTAAAAACATCCATCATCTCTCTACTCTTCTCCTCAACATTTATTCCCCTGGCATTCCATATACCCATACGATTCATACAATTTCGTCGAAAGATAAAAGGTCGCTTATGGCGATCATAACTTTCTCTGAGGTATTTAGCATTCCTGGCTAGAGATAAGTGGTAATGGGTATCCAATCCAACAACCACTGTCCTTTAGTTGCCTTCTACGACACTTAGAACACACGTTGTTGGTATTCTTTCTCTTACACATACACAGTGATATATGGAAAGATGTCTGCAATTGTGATATTAAAGTTTTATAGTCTGTCTGTGATTCTGAGAGTCTACTCCCGTGGAAGAAGAGTATCGATGTGAACGTAAAAGAGGAGAACCGTTGGGCAATGGAATGTCATAGTATATATCCCACAAATCAAAAAGGCCGTTGATTTAAATATATATATATTGGTTGGTTACATATATTATGAAAGAGCATAGTTGAAGAAGATACATATATTGTTATAGTTGTTGGTTGGTTATTGCTATATTGTTGTTATTGGAAGAAAAGATATAGCATATGCTATATTATATTGTATATATGTATTATTATTACTATATATTATTACTATATTATTATATTATATTGGTTATTATATATTGGTTATATATTTATTATTATATTATATATTATGTTATATTATTATACATATATATTATATTGTTATGTTATATATTATACATATATTATTACTAAGGTTGGTTATCCATACAATATTACTGAAGGAAGGCTGGTGATGACATATATGTGCAGTATAAGGGTGATTGGGTTGTTACAAAGAGTTATGATATATATGTTAAGTTATATACATATATATATATTATATATTATTATATTATTAATATTTATATATATAAGCATATATATTATATTTGCTATAGATATTTTATACATATACAGAAGGAAGAAGGAGATATGCTGGTTATTATATGCTACATATATATATATTACTATATTATTATTGTTATAGCATATATATATATATATATATATAATTTAAGTTTATGTGTCATTTATTTGTAGATCACAAAACTAATTCAGTTAGACGAATTCAATTTAATAGAGGTTTACAAAATTTCAAAACAACTTCTTTACTTGGCAACTTGCGCGTCCGTCAACTAGCATTATGATTATGCCTTTCCTTTTGCTTGTTTAACTTGAGAATGGCCAAATTTGCATAAATTCGTATAATATAATTATGTGTCATAGAGGAGAAAGATTACTTATTATCATTAAATTAAATTTTCATTATTGAAAGAGAATGAAAAGTAAAATTAACATTTAAAATTAATTTTAGAGAACGTTAAAATATAAATTACTTCTTTCATTTTTTTTATTTTCAATTAGAAAATAGGTAATATATGTTTAAATGCCTCTCATAGTGGGTTTAAAAGGGTGCTTATAAAATCATAGGAAAAAAAAGAGATATGAACATTATGATTATACTACTCAAATTAAGCAAATTTGAATAGTTCACTTAATGTAATGCAAAATGTAATGTGTTAAGATAAATTACAAACACTAATTGTTAACTAAGCCAAAGGGATTTATACCATAGTAAGAAAACTATTTACAGATTTACGAATTTTTTTAAACTAACACTGAATTCACTTTTTTTTTATTATGTAGTTATTATTGAGAGATATGTATAAAGCATAAAATATTCAAGAAATCGGCAGGCGACGCCGTTATCCCATAACTATATATATATATATAAGCAGCAAGAATGTTCTTCTTACGTTTGCAACGAAAGTGTTATATATATTATTATTATTATTATTAAGTTATATTATATATATATATATATATTACATACATACATATTATTAAGTTACATATAAAATATAGGAAGAGTTAAGAGTGATAAATATTGTTGTTATTGGTTAGTTACATATATATATATATATTATTACATATATATTATAAATATATACATATATTATTGTTATACATACATATTGGCTATATTATTGGCTATTATTATTATTGGTTGGTTATTATTACATGGCTATTGGTTATTGATGCATATATACTATACATATTATTACTACATATATATTGAGTTATACATATATACATATATATTATTGTTAGCATATTATTATTATTACATATATTATTATTATTATTACATATTATTATTATTGGCTGGCTGGCTGGCTGGCTGACGGCAATATATGGGAGCGATAGCTAAGGTACATTATATTGTTATTGCTGGTTATTATTATTATTACTATTATTATTACATATTATTATTATTGATATATATTATTTATATTATTATATTACTACTACATTACAATATTGGCTATATTATTACTATATATGAAGATATATTATTATTATTAGTTAATATATTATATATTGTTATTAGTATTCGGTTAATGAATATTATTAGTATATTATTATTATATTATATGTATTATTAAATATTACTATTAAGTTAATATTATTATTATACATATTATACAGTACATATTAAGTTAGAGCAGTTATTATTATTGGCTATTGGCTGGCTACATGGCTGGTTGGTTGGTTATTATTATATTTTATACATACATTTTTATATTATTATTTATTATTTAAACATATATATATTATTATTATTATATAGTTATAAATATATTATTATTATTATTATATATATATATATTATTACATATTATTATAGCATTATATTATTATTGTTATATTATTATATTATTATTATTATTATTACATAGTTATTATTATTATTAAATTACAATACATATATACATATATGTATATTAATAGATATTGTTATTGTTATTGTTGCTATTATTATTGCTACATATTACATACGGTTTGTTATATATTATTACATATACATATTGCTGTGGTAAATATAAAGAGCAAATCCAGATTGGAAGTGATAGTATTCAGTGCTTTATTAATGCTTTTGTGTTCTGTGCGCTGCTATTATTATATATTGTTATAGCTAGCTACATATTATTACATATATTGGTTGTTGTTGTATTATTGTTGATAAATATATTGGCTGGTTATTATTATATTAAGAAGTATTGGCTATTATTACTACTAATAATATTATTAATATTGTTATTGTTACTACATATATATTATATATTTATATATATAAATGATATTGGTACTTAAAAAGATTTTTTCTCCTTTCCCTTCTCTGTAGACGAATTCACATATAAGAAATTGGCACAGATTGTGCCTTTATATGTAATGTTTGTTTTTAATTTATAAAAGTAATATAAGATTAACACATAATAAATAAATAATATTTAAGAACATTATAAAGAGAAAATTAACAACAACAAATGAATATTTAAATTAATTAAAAAGAAGACATAAATGAGAAAAGAGAAAAAAGGAAATCACAATTCATTCAAATATACAAACACCAAAAAAGAAATGAACATCTTTGGATATAAGAAGAAATTAAACTAAAAGTAAGTTTTACTTTTAAATATTTTAAAAAATAAACAAATTTTATATACTAAATAAACAAAATGAAAAAAGAAGAAGAAACTGCAAAGGAAATTTTATCAGTAACAATGGATAAGCTAACTAACATGATAAAGGAACTAATGGATATTAAAGAAAAAAGAGAAACAAATGAAGAAAGAAAAATGACTTTAATAATACCTAAATTTAGTGGAAAAAAGGAAGAATCTTTTGAGGAATACTTATTTAAGTTAAAAGTATGGAGAGAAGTGTCTCAAGAAAAAGAAAAAACTAAAATAGCACAAATAATAGGAGGTTTAGCAGGTGAACCACTGGAAGTAATTATGTCTTTAAAGGAAGAAGAAATATGGACAGAAAATGGAGTAGAATTAATTATAAATACATTAAAAGAAAGATATAGTAGAAACAAAGAACAAGAAAGTTATCTTAAAGTACAAACATTGTTGAATATGCAACAAAGGAAAGGAGAATCTTTCAGAGAATATGTAGCAAGATATGATAAAGCTAAAAGAGATTGTGAAAAACTGGATGATATTAAAATAAGTGAAAAGGTACATTCATACCTATTGATTAGTAATTCTAATATGAAGGACATGGAAAGAAAGCTAATTATAAATAAGATTGAAGGAATTAAAACTAATATTTTTCTAACAACTAAAGAATCAATTGTAAATATGATGGAATCAGTATGTGAAATCATAGAAAAAGAAGGCAATAAAAATGGAAATTGGTATAATAATAATAAATTCTGTACAATATGTCAATACAATAATCATAACACTGATGAATGTTATTGGAGAGAAAGAACATTTAATTTCAATAAATGTGGTATTTGTAAACGTACTAATCATAAAACAGAAGATTGCTATTGGAATGAAGAATATAATAATGTGTGTTGGAAATGTAAAAAAGAAGGACACATAATGAAATATTGTAAAGAAAATGAACCAATAGAAGAAAAATAATAAATCTATATTTTTCATAGAAAGAAATAATGAAAAACTATATTTAGAAAAAATTAACTCCATTATTAATACAGAAAAAGAAGAAAGACGAAATGATTTAGAAAGAGAATTAGAAGAAAGAAAAATAAATAGAACATTTTTCAATAATAATGAAGAATATACCGACTCTAAGGAAATTAAATATCAAGAAGATGTAATGGCTATTATAGATACAGGAAGTATAGAGACAGTAATTGGAGAATTAGGATTAACAAAATTGATTAGTGGATTAACGGATGAGGAATTACAATATATAAATGACACACAAAAATTTAAAAATGGTTGTTTTGTATTTGGAAAAACAGAATATAAAATATTAAAAGAAATATTATTGCCTTGTAAAATCAAAGGAAAGAGTTTTGATTTAAAAATCAATGTAATAGAGGGTGATATACCTTTATTACTAGGTAAATCAGCCATGAAAAGAATGAAATTAAAAATTAATATTGAAGATGGAACTGTTGATATTTGTGATTTGAATCTACAGAAAGTACAGACCTTTGATAATGAAGGAGGACATTCCTGCATACTATTGAATAGAAAACAAAAGAAAACATGTTGGATTAGTCAATTTAAAGAAAATTGGATAAAAGAAAAAGATAGAAAAGAAAAATTGAAAAAACTACATAGACAATTTGCTCATTGTGGAATAGAAAAATTATTTAAAACAATAAAAAATGCTAATGAAAAACAAATAAAAGAAGAAGATTTTTGGAATAATGTAAGAAAAGAATTGGAGCAAATTGTGAGAGACTGCGAAATATGTCAAAAATATAAGAAAACTCCACCAAGACCTGTGGTAGGTTTGCCATTAGCAAATAAATTTAATGAAATAATTCAATTAGATGTGGGAGAATTTGAGAGTAATAAATTTTTAGTAATAATAGACCATGCAACAAGATATACACAAGCAGTATGGTTAAAAAATAAAACCAGTAAAGAAATCATAGAAAGGTTAATTGAAAAATGGATTATATATTTTGGAAGTCCTAATAGTATTATGTCTGATGCAGGAAGAGAATTTCAAAATGAAGATATGGAAACTTTTACTACAAAATTGAATATCAGATTAATGAGTACAGCTGCAGAAAGCCCATGGAGTAATGGTTTATGTGAAAAGGTAGTAGGGTTACTTAAGGAATCATTATACAAGTTAAAACAAGAAGGACATGATAGAAAGAATAGTATGGCATGGGCAATTTTTGCTAAGAATGGACTAACAAATTATTTGGGATATGCACCTAATCAACTTGTTTTTGGAAGAAACATAGGAATACCAAACATAGTAGATTCTGATAACGTAATAATAAGTGAAAAGAGAGATACTGATGACATGATTAAAGAATTATTAGAAACAATAGAACATGCTAGAAAAATACATATAGAAAATGAAAGCTCAGAAAAAATAAAACGTGCATTGAGAAGTCAAATAAGAGAACACATGTCAAAAAATATAAATATAGGTGAAGAAGTATATTACAAAAGAAACATTGATAAAGAATGGAGAGGACCAGCTAAAATAATGTGTGTAGACGGAAAAACCATCATAGTAAAACATGGAGGTACTTTAAGATCTGTATCAAAAGTTCATTCCACAAGAATTCAAAAATGTAGATTAAATGATAATAACAAAGAACTTGAAGATAAAGATGAAAAGGATGAATATGAAGAAGAAAGAAATGAAAACATAATAGATAATTTAAATGAGAATGGTAGTAATACAGAAGAAATAATATGGTCAAATATTATGGATGATGAAACTGATAATGAAAATGAAAATCAAACTGAAGATGAAGAAGAAGAAATGACATCAATTGATGAATATGAAGAAGTTGATCCAAAAAATGTGAAAACTGGTAAATACTATGAAATGAAATTAAAAAATAATGAAGATATATTAAATTGTTATGTTATTAGTAGAGCTGGCAAAGCAACTAGTAAAAAATATAATAAATGCTATAACATACGCAATTTGAATACAAATAGAATATATGATATAGATTTAAAAGAATTTGAAAAAATATATGAATTAGATGTAATTGAAAATGAAGAAAATAGCGAAGAAGAATCGTTGGATGCAAGCGAGGAGAAAATAGATGAAATAGATAGTGAAGATGAAGATGAGGAAGTAAATCAGAGTTATTATAATCATTCTAATGAAGAAATTAAACAAGCTAAAATAATAGAGATAGAAAATTGGAAGAAGAACATGGTTTTTGAAGAAGTAACTGATAAAGGTGAAAGAGCAATTAA
>JABUQX010009058.1:52500-57500 GCA_015478945.1 Trachelipus rathkii
ATTTCGATTTCTGTTATTAGATTTAACTATTTAAATATATTTTACTGTAGCCCCCAATACCTGCAAACCGAAATTAAAACACTAAAAAATATATTTTACAAATTAAATTACCCCCAGAATATCGTAAACAAATCGTATCATAAAGCCAAACAAAAATATTTACATTTAACCTTAACTAATACTCAGTACACAAACATTTTACCCATACCTAACATACCCAATAATATTATTCGTAACTATATCCCTGAATGCGTAAAAATAGTTAAATCTAATAACATAACCCTTAAACAGTCACTTAAACCTACTAATAATAACCAAAACATTGATTCAGGCATTTATACTATTTCCTGTAATAATTGCCCAAAAAAATACATAGGCGAAACCAATAATTTCGACATTAGATTAAAACAACACAAAAGCGATTTAAAGGATGATAAACAATCCTCCTCCGTAGTAAAGCATAGACAAATTAACAATCACACAATTAATATAAACAACTCCACTATCATAAAACACATTCATAACACAGAAAATAGAAAAATTTATGAATCCTTCATCATCAAGAAGAGCAACAACTTTAATCAACAACAAGGTGAAATTCAGCTAGACGAAAAAATCAATATGTACCTCAAAGAATCATCGTCCTTCGGCAAAATCCTCAAAAAATTATAAACTATTCATCACTATGAAGAAGCTGGCCCAATCAAGTAGCCAGGTAGAGGAGCCATATTGTGAACTTCGATCTTTCATTCTGTTTAGTTCCTGAAGATGTTTCCGCAAATGGGAACAGAAAGCTTGAACGTGACCTCAACTTTCCTTATTGATAAATATTGATTAAATCTAGAGTTTTTAATTTTTATTTTAATGTAACTGTGTGTTAAAGATTAAAATCATTTAACTATTTTTTGTTCTGCGTCGCCTCAGGGGTTTTGAGACATTTAGTATATAAATATATATATATATATATATATATATATATATATATATATATATATATATATATATATATATATATATATATATATATATATATATATATATATATTTATATATATATATATATATATATATATAAAAAATAATATATTTACTATATATATATATAATATATATATATATATATATATATATATATATATATATATATATATATATATAGTATATATATATATATATAATATATATATTTATATATATATATCTTACTATATATATATATATATATATATATATATATAACTAACTATATATATTTATATATATATATATATATATATATATATATATAACTCTATAATATATATATATATATATATATATATAGTCTTTCAAGTAAATCTTGACAAATTTTGACCCTGTTTGCTTTCTGCTCCACAGACAAGTCTTTCGGCACTAGTTTTGCACAAATTTTTCGCATGTGCAAATGGTTCGTTAAAATTCTATGAACTGCATTTTTATCTAAACCAGTTTCTTCTGCAATCACTCTGACACTGAACCGGCGGTCTCTCTCCATCACAGCTCTAACAACTTCCACATTTTCATCTTTTGTTGACGAGATTGGTCTTCCACAACGAGGGTCGTCTTCAACATTTTCTCGGCCCTCTTTGAAAGCTTTGTGCCACTTAAAAACCATAGTTCTCAATAGAGTGTGGCATCCCCATAAGCTTCGTTTAAAGAAAGAAAACTCTCACTAGCATATATATATATATATATATATATATATATATATATATATATATATATATATATATATATATATATATATATATATATAATATGTATATATATATATATATTGCTATAATATATGTATACTCTTAACATGTATATATATATAATAATAATAATATATATATATATAATAATAAAATATATATATATATATAAATATATATATATAAAAATATAAAAATATATATATATATATATATATATATATATATATATATATATATATATATATATATATATATATATATATATTATATATAATATATATATATATATATATATATATATATATATATATATATATAAATAATAATAATATAATAATATATATATAATAATATATATATATATATATATATATATATATATATATAATATATATATGTATACTATAATAACTATATATATATATATATATAATATATAATATAATATATATATAATATATTTATATATATATAATTTATATATATATATAATAATATATATATAATAATAATATATATATATATATATATATATATATATATATATATATATATACATATATATATATATATATATATGTTTTGGTGTATAAGTCGAATTGTTGCATTTATCGAATTCTTTATTTTTTGGAATATGCAATTAATTTTTTTAGTATTGATGCAGACCCTAAAAACAGGTTTAGATTTCGACACAGACTTAATCTAAGATAAAACTGGACTCAACACCCACACAAGCTAAGTGGAAACTTTTGGTTTCTATTTTACTCAAGTTTAAGAGATGGAACATTTCAACTCCAATTGTAACCCAGAAATGTATTGACTCGGATCCGCGACTCAAGCTAAAGTATACAAATTAACATAGACAGAGCACCAACATTTTTCACATCATACGTATCAAAACGCACTAAAGTTATTGCACCACGAATGACGTTTTAAGGCACCTTACCTTACCTTACCTCATATCTACATCTATATCTATATCTATACCTATACATATATATATATATATATATATATATATATATATATATATATATATATATATATATATATAATATATATATATATATAATATATATATATATATATATAACTATATATATATATATATATATATATATATATATATATATATATATATATATATATATATATATATATATATATATATATATATATATATATATATATATATATATATAAATTATATATATATATATATATATATATATATATATATATATATATAATATATATATATGTATATATATATATATGTAATATATATATAATAATAATATATATATATATATATATATATATATATATAATATATATATATATATATATATATATAGTAAATGTATTGATATATAGTCGTGTATGACTGTTTTTGTCCTTTAATTCACTTTTTTAATTTTGAGTTTCCACTTTTCATGGGTCTATTAGGAGCCATAGAATAGTTCTTTATTTTTTTTATTTTATTTTCTTTCTTTTCGCTTGTTTTGGAGTTTTGTCAGATGCCAATTGAAAAAAGGCACACACTCAGCCACAGAAAATTAAGCACCTCTCTTTCAAACTCAAAAGAATTTTATTTAATACTGTGTTCAGTAAAGGAAAAAATTTAATTAATATACCTTGGTTTTATATATGAATTATATTTCACGTATTTTAATTTTAAATTTGGTTCATCTCTACAATTAATTTGGGCAAGTAAAATGCGAAGTCTGTATTTTGGTTCCCTATTTATTTGGGACACAATTATTAAGTTTTAATTTATAGTAGAGGTAACAATGAGTTTGGCAAAATAGACTCATTAACTTTTCTTAATTCTTAATTCTTACTTTAAACTATCTTTTAATTTTTTTTTAAATATCAGGTTTACTTTTTTCAGATCAATTTTTCTTAACCTAATTTTGTTAAAATTTTCTTCACCCTTAAAATCTAAAAGTAAATAATAATAGAACAATTTTAATTCGAAACTAAAATTATGATCATGATAAAATTATGAAATTTGTAATGAGAAAAATTTTCCAATTGACCTATTCTAATTTTGAAAATTATAAATTTCAAATTAAATTTGAAAGATGGTATATGTAAAAAAAATAAAATTAACAATTTAATAAATACACTGAAATATTTTAAAAACAAAAGAAAAAAATCTTTAAATTTATTTTAAGAAAAAAACCGAAAAAAACAAAAACCATTAAATTGATTCTAATTTTTTGTTTAAATATATTAAAAATTTTATTAAATTTTCAGAATTTTAGTAAATAACTGCTTTCAATTTAATTTTGCAATTTCAAAAAAAAATAAAAATAAAAAATAAAAAAATAAAAGGAAAAGGAGTAAAAAAATATTATTTCAAGCAACTGCAAAAAATTACGATTTTGCTAAATTGACCTTGAAGGTATTATAAAAATTTAACCAAAAAAAAATTATTTTATTTTTGAATTTCGGTATAATTTCTTTGCTATAACATACATACATACATACATACATACATACATACATACATACATACATACATACATACATACATACATACATACATACATACATACATACATACATACATTTATAAACATACATACATACATACATACATACATACATACATACATACAAACAATACATACATACATACATACATACATACATACATACATACATACATACATACATACATACATACATACATACATACATACATACATACATACATACATACATACATACATACATACATACATACATACATACATACATACATATAAACATACATGCATACAAGTATAGATTGAAACTTATATAAAAACACACACACCCACACACACACACACACACACACACACACACACACACACACACACACACACACACACACACACACACACACACACACAAACACACAATGGAATCCTGCATACATGAATTAATAAAATGAAAATTTCAATTCCATTTTATCCGGAATGAAAGAAAAGAATGTGACAAATTTGAGTAATTAATTTGAGCTTTTTAAAAAATGACAGCAATATTTCAGTTCTGGTTTTATTCCCAGAATTGAAATATTTCAATTCTGGATTTTACAACTAGGTCTTCATTTTTAACGAGAGAAGAAGAAGTGTTAAGTAACGTCAACTAATGACCTCCAATAAAGTTCTACATTCGTAATAAAGTTCCTCATCCTTTATTTTAAAATTCCTTTTTAATATAATTCTTGAAATTTGGCTTTTATGAATATTAATGGAGCTGCTGACTGTGTGGTGTATACGATGTGAT
>JABUQX010009058.1:60000-80000 GCA_015478945.1 Trachelipus rathkii
TATTATTATTATTATTATTATTATTATTATTATTATTATTATTATTATTATTATTATTATTATTATTATTATTATTATTATTATATTATTATTATTATTATTATTATTATTATTATTATTATTATTATTATTATTATTATTATTATTATTATTATTATTATTATTATTATTTTTAACATTATAATTATCTGAACTGAACTAATAAGCTGATCACAAATCATGTAATAAAACAAACTCGCTCCTCTACTCCAACCAAAACATATTTTGTGTGTGTGTGTGTGTGTGTATAAGTATGTGTGTGTGTGTGCTGTGCGCGCGCGTGTGTGTGTGTCTGTTTTATTTTCAAGTTATTTCCTGCAATTTTCAAACCTCAACTATTTTTCCTATTCGTTTTTTTCTTATTTTCTTATATATATATATATATATATATATATATATATATATATATATATATATATATATATATATATATATATGTATTTTATATATATATATATATATATATATATATATATATATATATATTTTGAAGAGTGATCTATAAAATCTTTTACATTTTTCTAAATAAAAGTTATAGAAAACGTGAGAGCAAAGAAATTATGTAAACCTATTGTATCTAAAAATACTTTTTCCATGCTTAAATTATAAATTATAGCTTTTTTTTATGTTAAATACAATTTATTTTGTGATATAAAAATACTTTTTCCATACTTAAATTATAAATTATAGCTCTGATTTATGTTAAATACAATTTATTTTGTGATATAATGTTTGTTTATTAGAATATAAAGTTTATTTTTAATTATTTGGTATATTATAATATTATATTAGATTTTTTTCAAAATGAGTTCGCGCCATAATCTGATTTTCATCCCTCCAAAAGTTGATTTCATTGGCAGAATTATCCGCGCTGGAACTTAAAGCAACAAGGTTTTAGTATATAACATTTTTTTCAAATTTTTCAAAAGACCTAACCATTGCAACCAATTTCTTGAATAAAGTTCGAATGTGATTATAATAAATATTCAGTAAAAATTCAGACCAAAAGGAAGTTTTATTATTCTACTACAAGAGAGTGTCTTCAAAAGAGCATCAATTACTACTCATGAAGCGGAGGAGCAAGCAGAAGAAGAAGAAGAAGAGATAACTACTAGCACACTAGCTCCATCGCTTTATATTGGTGACCCCGGAAGCTGAAGACCACCTCTCTTCAAGCAGCAGAAGTCCACTCTCTCAGGACTCGAAGACCGCTCTTCAAGAAGATACTTTCTCAAGGAGAACACCCTTTCAAGAAGATGCCTTCTAAGTTCTAAGAACTCTACTAGAAGAAGCTCCTCACAGAAAAAGGAAGATTCAAGAAGAGGATGCAGACGAACCACATCTACAAACCTGGTCTCCCAGAAAAAGGAAAAAGACAACAAATCGCAGCAGTTCCCAGCAAAAGACCACATTAAAGAAGAAAAATTCAAGTAAGATGCAGACAAGTGAAGACGGGAACAAGTCATACCGTTAATCACAGGCCTCCCAACTTCAGTTTAACATGTACCTTAATTGTACCTTGTACGAATTACAAGATGTTAAAAAACGAAGAAACTTCAAGTAGCACTCAAATCCGTGGAGACAGGAACATTTGGCACTCAATTAATAGGCAGGTACTACGCAACCTCATAGTTTAAAATGACTGGTTTCTGTCGATTACTAAGATATGGTTTTATATCTAACGTACTAAATATCATGTTGATGTCAGGAAATTGGACAAACCGGTTTGTTTGTTCAGTTGAGCTTGTCTCTTTTGATTATTTCTCTTCAGCTCTTGGTTTTGCAAATCAGGGAAAGATTCATCAGTATATGGTATTACGTCTGCAACCAATTTGGACACTTCATACCAACTCGATACTAGTTTATTTTATGGATAGAGTTTAACTTTGAAGATTGATGAATCACTCATCAGTATATATTTAGTAGTACGTACCATAAAATAGCAGAATACATACCACTGCTACTATTTAATATAGTGGTTTTCCTAGAAGAATGGAGAGTAATAAATTTCAATAATAGTTGACATGTCATTCTTCATAGGGGATTCTCTTTATTCAGTCTGAGTCAATGGAGATATCTATCATAATCACGAATGCACTCATTTTCTTGGTGCACTCTCATTAATTTTCGTTCAAAATCGGCAATCGCTCCAGGGAGACTCACATAAAGTTCCATGATTATCGAAACGAGTCTTCACCAAGGCCATTGATCCACCCGGGAACTAGATGAATAAAATCCTCGTCTTCCATACAGATTGATTCTTGCTACGGGCTGTGGAATTGGACTTCACAGATCGTGTTCCTTAACTCTCAGAGATGGTGATTTCGCCATCGCAAGATGATTCTTACCGGCAGGTAATTCGCTTTCTCAGATGGTTCCTTTACCAGCTGGTAACTCATCTACTGAGCAACAAGAACAATAGTGCATTAAAAAATTATATATTTTGTCACTAAAAAATTAATTTTGTGTTACATGGCCCTCCAGCTTCCGTTGTGGTGAAATGTGATATATAGGGTGTGGACAATAATTTGCCCATACAAGTGCTTGGCGAAAGGAAACGTAGTCTATATGTGTTTAAAAATATATGATTTGAAGAGTGATTCATAAAATGTTTTAAATTTTCTCTAAATAAAAGTTAAAGGAAACGTGAGCAAAGATTATCATGTAAATCTATTGTATCCGTAAAAATACTTTCTACATGCATGACGATTAGGTATAGATGTTATACACTTTGATTTTGTTTGTTTAAATGTTAATTGGATAAAGCTCTCTGAGTCTTTTTGTGATATTATGTCTTGTAACTGCATAATGTTTCGCATAGTTACTATAAGAATATAAGTTTGTTATTTAAATATTTGGTATACAACTTAGCTTAAGGAGTATTCCTAATGTTGTCTCAAATGACGTATCCGACTTCGCCTGGAGAGAATGTGATGGATTTTCATAGTCTTAAAATTCCATACATAGATTAGACACGTTTGATTTCCAATGATGGCAGAATGTAATATTACCCGCGGCTCAAAACACCATTATATAAAGACATAACAATAGGAACATTTAGTATAATAACATTTTTATATGATATAAATAAAATCTATATTTATATTTTAGAAAGATAGATATGTTCTAATTTGTCCATGTAATTTCTTAATAAAAAGATATCGAATATAGTAGATTCTAATAAATAATTTTTCAGAAAATATTTAATTTAATTAACAATTAATAAATAAAAAGATAAGTTTTAAATATTTAATAATTATGGTTTACTTACAGATGAAAAATACCTTGGCGCAAGAGAGTAGAGTAAAGACGAGAAACATTCATGACTACTTTCCCATTGAAAGTAGCGCAGGATGCCCAAAGCAGAAGAAGAGTGATAACTACAAAGGTGCACCGCATCGAGGCAAGATCCGCTCCTCTGCTTCGCTTCAGTATATATAAAAATATATATAATTAAAACTGGATAATAATTAATTAAATATATATATTAAAATAATAATATTAAATAATTATATTATTAATTATAATTATAAATAATTAATATTATATAATATTATAATAATTATAATTATAAATAATAATATTATATTAATATATAATATAATAATATAATATTATATAAATTATATATAATTATAAATAATAATATATATATATATAATATTAACTAATAATATATAAATTATATAAATATATCATATAAATATATGTTTATGTAGTACAACAATAAAAAATATATTTTTTGACTGTGATAACTAAGATACTAAAGTGAACCTATTTAAAGTTATATTGTTCAAAGGTCAAGGACTAGCACTAGACAAAGATTATGTTCAAGTACAATATGTTCCCAATATTGAAGTATCTATACGGATATACTATGATATAGAAGGTTATTCCTTTTATGTATAATACTATGCAAATAGATATAATGATCGCCCTCAACAATGATACGATTCATGCTTCACTAAATTACTATATATTAACTACGACGAAATTTGACTTATTCAATGCCAATATCGGTAATTATAGCTAATGTAACGTATCAATCAGCGCTAATATATTAGGTAAGACTCTATATATATTTTCAATATAATATACATAATTAAAAATCGGAGAGTAATATACTACATCTCTATGTGCTCTAAGATATTTAAAGTAAGTAACTTTTGTTATTATTATTATTATTAATTATTGTTTAATTATTCTTTATACAAATATTCTTAATTATTAAAATAATTATTAAAATATTTCTTGTCTATTTCATTTATATTCAATCATATACATCAAAAGAGGGAACAAACCTTCAATTTCATATCTAGATTAATAATCTCCTTTGACTCATTCATTCTTATATTACTTATTTCATTATCATATATTATCATTTTATATCATTATTCCTGATTTTAAATTTATTACCATATTCATTTCAGAGATCATCACATCATCATCATCACTTAATATTCAATATTTATTCTAATTACTTGATCTATTATGATCTATATATTCATATTATTATTCATACTTATATTACTATATATCTCATTATTCAATTCCTATTTATTTTACTCATCTATTATATCATATCTATTATTATTATTATTACTATATATTTTTACTCCATTCACTTATTATTAATATATTATTGGTCTTATGGATGATAGTGTGTTCTAGTAGATATTGATGTTACTCTCCGTTATTGTTATATCGAATATTATTAAGTTTATTGAGTTATTAGAATATGAGAAGTGTCTATTGGGGTATATTAAATTAGATTTATATATTGATCTAGCCTTTTATGATATCACTTATGAACATCCATTATTATTATCTATTATTATTTATTATTTATTATATTATTACATTATATTATTACGATATTATTGCAGAAATTATATTACGAGTCTTATGCAGTCTAATAAAAATCTATACACCGCATAATAGATTGTCATTTCACATGGAGGAATCATTATTATTATATTATTATTATTATTAATTATTATTATTATTTATTATTATTCATTATTATGATCGGTGGTAATTCACTCTCACTATAGATGTACGTTCACGTCTGAAGTTGTTGGGTTTCATTACTTTGTTCCGTATGTGATTGATGGTCAGATATCAATTACATATATTATTATTATCCTTCATCTTCTATTATTATTATCGGAAATTCCGATCATCATAGTTCAGCTCATCTCTCTAAGTTGCTATCATCATCATTCTCATTCCATCATCTCGTATCATCATCTCATATCATCATCTCATATCATCATCTCATATCATCATCTCATATCATCATCTCATATCATCATATAATAATCATCATCATCATCATCATCACTTCATCAGAGTCATTCCTTCAGAGATCTGAGATTCATGCAGATTCTCTATTGTCTTAGTAGATCCATCATCATCATGATATCATGTGTCTTATCATTATCATTATCTCATGTTCATTTATCTATTCCAACTATACATATATCATCTCATACTCAATATTATCCATTTCCGTATTTCCAATTATCACCATGACTACTATCTCATGTATCATCTTCATTATCATTCTATTTCATTCAGTAACATGACAAGATATCATTATCTTATCACATCAGATATACAGTTATCTTAAGAGTACTTCCAATCATCATCATCATCATCATCATCATTCATCATTCATTCATTACCTAATCATCATATCATATTCATCAACATCATCATCATCTCAATCATCATCATCATCATCAATCATCATCATCATCATCCCATCATCATCATCATTCATCATCATTTCATCATCATCATCAATCATCATCATTCATCATCAACATCTCTACAATTCATAGTCATTTCATCACATCATTCATCCAGCTTCACATTTCATCTAGATCATCATCAGTTATCCTTTTGTCCACATTACATCCATCAGTCCATACAGATTCATAGCAGAATTGTCCCTCTGAAAATATTTACTTGATCCATTATCACAATCCTATTCATCTTAAAAGAATCATACATTACGTATCCCCTCTAATCTGTCAAATCATCATCATCACTTCAATCTATATCACATTCACTCTCATCATGCATCATCATCATCACTCATCATCATCATTATTATTATTATTATTATTATTATTATTATTATTTTATTATATTATTATTATTATTATTATTATTAATTATTATTATTTATTATTAATTAATTATTATTATTTTTTTTTTTTTATTATTATTTTTTATTATTTTCGGGAGTAATTAAATCTTAATCTGCATTTCCATTTATTAATTGTCAGTTACCCACCTTAATCGCACTCAGACTTAATGTTGTCATTTATATATCAATTATCTATATGCATATAATTCGTTTTTATCTAATTGCACACTTAGCATTAATTCATTCATAAGTGTGCTATAGTTATTATTATTATTCCATTATTAATGACTATTCTATTCTTAACAGTTATTATTATCTACTGAAATCATCCTGTCCACTCTATTATTATTATTCTACCTTTTTATTTCTATTGAAATATTTATACATTCTCATTATATATTAATTTTAAAATTCACTAAAGTACATATCTTATTTTCTCAGCTTGTCTCACTTATACATCTTAAACTATTAACTTTCACAAAGTTAGGAACTATTATCTCTTTTACACTTTACTTAATTCACATTAACTTGCATTAATTTCATTATCATTATCTTAATCGGTATTTTTATTAGTCTATAACACTCTCCTGTCTCTCTTTTTGTACTCACTCACACTCTAAACTTATCTAAATATCTCTCTAACTTCAAGTATCATCTTCTAAACTCCTCTTATTTACAGAATTTCGCTATTATCTATCAAATCAAATTACCAAATCATACTTTCAATTATTATTTAATTTATATGGATAGTTGTTAACCATGAATAACCAGTCTTATCTCTGAATTGAACTACACTCACTTCTTAAGCTGCGTTTATATCCAAAATTACATATCTTCACACTAATTCGTAATAAAACAAACTCGCCTTCGTCACCTCTACTTCAATACATAAACAAAACAATTCTTGTGCTAAAGCCTGATACCGTGTCGGTTGTGTGTGTGTGTATTGTTGTGTAGCGTATTGTGTTGTGTGTGTGTGCGTGTATGTGTATGATATCAGGGTGTGGGATCTAGCAGCGCCAAGGCAGGCGCGGCGTCAGTCGACTAGTGTTGCTTGTTTCCTTTGTTTTTCAAAGTTATTTGTGCTCCTCTTGCAACTTATTTTCAAAACCTAGTATTCTCAACAATATTTTCCCCTGATTAAAACGTTTTCACTTTCTGTTTTCTTGTTAATACTATATATTATATTATATATATATTATATATCTCAAATTTTTAATTCTAATATATATTCTTACACACTCCTCACTTCGTCATACATACTTTTGATTCGACTTGAAGGTTCCGATAATACTATATATACCTAATAATATATATATTATATAATCACTTAAATCATATATACCTATATAAATTTTTTTAAGTCTTCTTATATCCTATTATATAAATATATCATAACCCATAAAATCTAAATACATTTATTCTTCTCTCTCTTCACTATCATTCTCTCATATCCTAAATCATATATATCGTTTCAATGTCATAGATTTTTGATCACACACATATTATTATATATACCTCCTAATATATACCAACTTCTAAACGTATTAGTCAACCTTGATTTACTTTATATCACCCAAATCAGTGATTCTTTACAGTATCCTTATCAATATCACTAGATCAATACGTTACTTATCAACAAAATAACCATAGCATAATAAATCTTTTACTACATATATAACTCAATAAATTTTATAGCATATCCAAATTAATATTATACAGCTATACTATTAATCTAGCCTATTTATAACCTTATCATATGAGGGTTATATATAACTTTGACTTCTATTATATATATAATCTCTCCAAATTAACCAATTTTTACGGTAAAAACTAATACCTTCACAAATATTTTACGTTATTTCGTTATATAATATATCACAGTCATTATTATAGCCATATTATCCGAGAGGAAGACATAATAATACTAGCTCTATATATATATATAATATATATATATAATAATTAATATATTAATTATAATGAAATATTATATATATATATATATATATATATTACTATATATATATTTTACTATATATATAATATATATTATTAATTAATATAATATATTTAATATATAATATATATATATTATTAATATTAATTAATATGTATATATATATATATAATTAATATATACTAGTTATTTTAGTGCTGTGAATCTAGAAGATGTGTATATTGGGTGTTGGTGATAGATAGAGATTTGGGACAGGGTGTGTAAAATTAGATGTTTATTTGAAAATAAACGTAGAAAGAGTAAGTAGTTATGATTGATGTGAATGATAGGTAACAGTCCTCGTGTGTAATTTATGCTATAGATATGGTTAAGTCAAGTACTAGATACTAAAGTGTAATGAGTTATATAAATATTTAGATATTTATATTAATTAATATATATATATATTGATTGGAATGAATAAAGGAATCAGAGAATGGGAACGGATGATGCCGAGTATAGTAGGAAAGTGTGAATTGCAGGAAGGTAACTGGTGCAATTTAAATCATTGGTGGATGTACCGAGACTAAATCTATTGAGTGCTGATAATAGTATATAGTCTTCGTGTTTGAGGGTATGTATATACTGTTTAACCTGTGTTTAATTAATAGTAGTGAGACTATGGTCTACTGGATGGGTTTCCTGTACTGTAGTATCAGTGGTCAATCCTTTTAAGGTACTGATGTTATAGGTCTGTGAGTATTTCAATTTGTAAAATAAGGAATGAAAGTAATTAGTAGAGTTTGATATGGTAGTCCGCAACTTTTTTGTAAAATCGAAGTATCGATTTCCGTAAAATAACATCGAGGTTTTTGTAACGTGATAATAGTTGGTTGGTTTAGTGGACGTCTAGTGGTGGAGTTGGTGTTGGGAATTTGCCAGTTTGCTTTGATATACACATAGCAAATTATTTGATTATAATAGTCAGCAAAGAATGTCCTGGAGGAGTTGAAATGTGAGTTTGAGATCATATATTAGAGTAGGGTACGATAGAAGTAATAAGTGTGCATTAAATTAAATAGGTTAATGTATAGATGGGTCAGGGTTTTATGTATATATATATAATATGAGTATGGTGAGTTATGGTTTTGGTTAGGCTGTATCACTACATATATACTGGGCCATAAAGGATGTAATACCTACTATATATATATATACTCATTATATATATATATATGGCGAAGATGCATAATATATATATATAATATATATAGTGTAGTGAATATGGTTTCGTTCATGGTTCCTCCATTATACTATGACGTCATTCACCTTATATAGGGTTGTGTTGGTTAATCGCTAGAGTGATCTAATAAAAATTCCTTTGCTGTACATTTGCGTAAATATTCTCAAACTAAGATATTAAAGTATATAGAAAACGTGAAAGGAGCAAGAGAGGTAAAATTGATGTAAGCACTCGCGCCGCGATTTGTTTGTTTGTGTTACAAGATATTTTCTCTTAATTCATTTCCAATATTTTAGTTTCGGCTTTTTTATTTATGTTAATACAATTTATTTTGTGATATAAACTAATTACTATCTCTTTTCCACTTATATAGTGTTCCACTTGAAGCAATTTGTAAGTGGTAATTTCATGGTTTTATTAAGACTTATAAATTTGATTTACTTTTGAAGGAGATAAGCTAGCCGAGTTAATAGTTACTTCAAAACAAGACTTGAAAATTTTATAGAAATTTGAGTTGATGAAATGAGGATTTCAACTTCCATGATTCCAGCCTTTAATATTTTATTTTCTATCATTAAGAAATTTTTTTTAGCTTCAATTTATTTCCTCAGTGATTGACGTAACTTTTAACGTAAAAAAACTTAAATGAAGATTTCAGGTTTTAAACTGCGAATCATATATATGGATTTTAAATATCTTTAAAATTTTTAAATAATAAAATTATGCATAACAGTTATCAAAGTGAGTTAACATGCACACATATATTCAGAGATATATTCAGACATGCATGTTTACACAAAATGGCAAAATAACACAAAGCTTATTTGGAGCCGTAAGTTCTAAAACTTCTCGCAACGCAGCAACTGAAAACTATGCAAGTTACCAACTTGTTTCGAACAACAAGTGTACAAAATGCAGAGGAAATGGGAGTTTTATTATTCTACTAAAGATGAGGATGAACGTACAGAAGAGAGAGTACTTTCAAAAAGAGGTCATAGCACATATTACATTTACACTAGATACTTTAGAACTGTTAATAATCAATAGTACATAGTACAAGGTGCTTCAAAAAGTGGGTACGTCAAGGGTACGAGAGGCAGTAGCAAGAAAGAAAGAAGATAGACAAGAGATGTATAACCTTATATTGTAGACCTTAGCTAACTTGAACCCAAGCCTGATATATACACTTAAATAATGACTATTATCTCCAATTAGCCTTATAATATTTGGTGACTAATATACTAGGAAGCTTATAGATAAAGACCACCTATCTTTACAAGCAGGTTATAAGTTAATATATGCTTACATCAGGACTTACGAAGACCGCTTCACTTATCAAGAAGATTATACTTTTCACTCTATATAAGGAGTAACAACCTACTCATTTCAAGAATGAATGCATATATTCTATATGATATTTTAAGATAACTATCTTAACTCATAGTAAAGAGCTCTCCATAACAGAATAATAGTGAGATTCTCAAAGAAGAGGATGCAGTACGTATTGTATTAAACCACATCTTAACAAACCTATTGGTCTTCATACAGATAAAAAGGTAAAAAGAACCACTAAACTCGCAGAAGTATTTACCTATACTAAAGTCAAAATATAGAACTTGCAACATTAAAGTCGAAAAAATATTCAAGTTGTTAAAGATGTCACAAGACAAGTGTGAAGATCGGGACAATCTATATACCTGTACAGTTAAATTCTCAAGGTCAAACCATCAACACCCCCCAAGTTTAAACATGTAAATCACTGTATCTCAAATCCATACTTGTACTCAATTACAAAGAATGTTTAAAAATAAAACGTAAGAAAAAGCTTCCCACGTAAATACAACTCAAATACCACTCAAATACCACACAATTAAATTGGAATATTTTATAGGGGACATTCAAAACACCGCTATTATTAAGAGGTGCTCAAATCAATTTAGGTGTAGCAGGGTTTCGCGCATCTAGTTATGTCTGTATAAGGTTAGGTTAGGATTCGTTAGATGAAGGAATGTTAAGGCGCTTTGTGATTCATGTTTGGTTCTACCAGGACTCATATAGATCGTTAATGAATCATTATACTCTCTTTTCGGAAGGACAAAAAATTATTGAAATTACGATACATCTCCTTTTTATTGGGTTTTTTATCTTTTCCCTGGAAGTCAATTCCAAAATGTCATGTATTACCTATTGTTTTTTGTCGTATCTATTAATTCTAGTACTCTTAGGTTCAATATAAGAGGATAAAAGATTACCTAATTAACATGTATGGTATTAATTAACGTCTCTAAACCAATATTAGGTCACACTTATCATACCTAAGACTTAGATAACTTAGTTATATATATGGATTGAGATATATTGTAATATGATGAGAATTATACATCCATTCATATTAAATTAATATATATTTATATGATATTATAATTATAATATTAATAATATGTATATATATAAATGACAGAATACATAATACAAATAAATACTTATTATATATAATATATAGTGGTTATTTACTATAGAAAGATATTGAGAGAGTAAATTAATATTATCAATATTAGTGTATATCATGTCTAATAACCTTTGCTAATGGAGGAATCAATTCATTTCATAATACTCACTGTCATATAATATAGTATATATTTATAATATATCTTCTATATTCTCACATTACATCATATATATATGTGCATTTATTTCATTGGTGATTATCATATATAAATTATTTCTAATTCAAAAATCTCTGAGCACTCAGAAGATAGATCATTATATATATCATCTCAAAGTTTCTATTTTACTGATACATAGAGTTTCATAATCACTACACTCATATATAAGTATATACGGCTCATAGTAATAATTCATGCTATCTATCAACAGATGATTCTTCTACTCAGGGCTAGTGTTGCATATATTGACTATTTCTACGAAAAATAATTGTCTAGCTCTCTGTCGTGTAATACTTAATATTTATTATTAAGTAATGAGTGAAACCTCTTGGTTTTCTGATGCTAGCATCGCAGATGATTTCCTTACCCTTTTCAGAGAGAAACTTTCGGAATGATGAATGAATTACAACATTATAAGTACTAAATGCGCGAATTCCTCGCACTACGCGGTAAATTGTTTCTCGCTAGTTTTTCGTCATTCTAATTAACATCACCACATTAAAGTAACAGAGTACACGTTCATCCCTAAGCAGCATCACTCTCACTTATTCTGACTTCGAGAAAGCAACAAGAATAGACTACGACAGAATTGTAGCACAAATAATATTTAAAAGATATATCCCACATAGTTATAGTAACAATATTTATTGCTATAAAAACACATTAGTATTGTTTTATACGCAGTCATGTCCATATAGGCATAAGACTGCTGCACATAAAACCTCATATATACAGCGTTTTTGGGGTGAAAGTGAGATATACTAATGTACGCTAGCACCAAGAATAAAATATCATTTGCAGCTCACTTGGAGTCTGAGAAATGACATAGCATCAATTATTCAGCCCACAGTGTACTCGACAGAAACTATCTGCACGGAACTTGATGTTTGAGACAAATACGCCATGCAATATAATCCAAGATTACGCTCATAAGACATTACATTAACATAACGCATATGTGAATACCTTAAAAAATATATGATTTGAAGAGTGATTCACTGTGAAATATATAAAGGAAATGTTTTATTATATATTTGTTATATTCTACATCTTACTCTGATTAAACATGATCTGTATAAAAGAAAACCGATAGAGAAGAGGTCGCAAAATAAATATATAGTATACCAATATCTATTGTACATAATTTAAAAGAATATTTCAATATCTTCTTTCCACCCATATAGTTGCTACATAACAAAAATCTTTAGAAACAATATTCTACTCACAACTGGAACAACTTTTGATTTGTGTAAATATAATTTACTTTTGATGATATCTACATGGACACACAAAAGATTTTCAAATTCAACTACTGTTCGTTTTTGTTGCCTTGAAAGGTCAATAAGTATTAAGAACGAATGCTAAGTAATTAAGAATTTATTTGTGTATATTCCATTCATTTCGCTGTGTATGTACCTAATTATAATGTTGTAAATTCCAATTTGAAAGTTTTCTTTGTAGATAAAGTGTTTATGGCATATTTTGTCCAACAAATGGAAGACCATGATCGGCGCTACTACATATCTGATTACTCGATCTTATTCCCTCTGCTAAAGTTTGATTTCATTTAGGCAAGGATATATTCCACTATATACTAGCTAGACTTCACTTATACCTCTATAAAGCACAAGGGATATTTAAGTATATATAAATCATAATTTATTTAATATAATATAATATATTTTTATTTATAGAATATAAAATGTGATCTAAATTTATTTAGATTAATTAATTTATAGAAATAAAAAAGTTCGAATGTTGATTATTTAATAAATATAATATATATACTAGTATATAAAATAATTTACAAGATAAATTAAATAAAGAAGTTATTATTATTAGAGTAGTTGTATTAAAGGAATGTGAGACGCACGGAAAAGCCACACGCATGACGTCAATTTAGATAAGATGAACATTTTTTTGATATCTCTTATGCTCCCCATAGAAAACGCTGTGTAGAGATAGATGGAATTACAGATATAGAATAGAAGTAAGGTTGTACTATACTACAAGTGAATAAAGCACAGTACAAATACACGCATCAAGCACTCTTACTTCTATTATTATAATAAGCCATAAAACATAGAGAATTAACAGATAAAAAGACTTTCGCATTTACTTACATACTATCTCTATTCATCTTTATCACTCACAAATAAAGCTATCTCCATCAAAATATTTATGCATTCATTATTATGTAATTAATAAATCTAGAAGATATAACTCGAGAGCTACGAAATTATTAGATATTTCAATAGTGGTTTTAAACTAATTATATAATAACGGTTGAGGCCTAATTGGTTTTCTTATTGATGTCAGTCGTTTGTGATTGTTTTTCTTTCAAGTGATACCTCTTGTACGTATTTATTTATTGAAATCTGTATTCACTTTATACTGTCTATCTTATTTTCTTTTTTGCTTTTGTAATATTCCGTTGACAATTGTAAGATTATGCGCTATTATAAGTCATCTTTTGTCTTTCTACGCGTTGATTTCATGTAACTTTATGTTTGATTTATCTAGTAAAAATCGGATAATATTCCAAGTAGATACTTAAACTAGAATTTGATTACGAAAGCTGACACTATTATAAGTTATTTTTTATTTAAACTCTTTAGGGCACAAGTATTTGTTCAACAGACACAAAATAAAATAAATAATAAAGTTATAAGTAACAAGTACACACATGGACTTAATATATCAGTAAGAAGTATGTATATTTAGATTAAGTAAAATAAATCATTGATCAAATAAATATTAATTATATAAATAATATAATAATAATATAATTAAATATAATTAATAATTAATAATAATAATTAATATAAAGATAATTAATATAAATATAAATAAATAATAATAATAATATAATATAATAATTAATATAATAAAATTATAAATAATAAATAATTAAAATAATAAATAATTAATAATCTGAAATAATAATAAATAATTAATTAATAATAATTAATATAATATAATATAATTAAATATAATTATATAATATAAATAATAATATAATATATAATATAAAAATAAAAATAGTATAATAATATAATAACTTAAACAGATAGATAATAATAATATAATAAAATAATATAATTAATAATAATAAAAATTAAATAATAATAATTAATAATTAGATATCTATATCTATGCATCATACAGAACAAGATACATTCATCAAGTTCAATAATCATCATCAATCAATACTATTAAGATATCATATCATAACTATTCATACAATCATCACATCAATCATCAGTATTAGAAATTACAATAATATATTACATATATTCATCAGATAATACATATAACTAAACTAATTCATAATCCTGGATATTTATACATTTGTTTTGTCTAGTATAACACTGATCATATATATATATATATAGCAGAATACATTATCATCATATCATCATCATCATTATCATCATCATCATCATCTAATTACAGTCCAACACCCATCTTCTCTTCATCACTCACCAGAAGTAGACTGGATGAGATAAGGGTATATGCTCGTAATAATGCATACGAGGAACTCAAGTAAATAGTATTATATATATATATATATATATATATATAAAAAATAGTAGATAATAAAGAGAATATATGAAAGCAAGTAGAAAAGTAATAGTCTCACCCAGCCTTAAACGACTAGTACCTTTATATAACGTAAAGATTAGTGAGAACTTGTCGCAGTCAGAAGAAAATCCTAACCCTCTATAGATCATTTTATCACGGGACCCTATAAGCGGTGGATCACTCTTCTACACTATATGCACCCATTATCAACTGCAATAAGATAAAACATACATGTGCGCGATTCAACTCTCGATGATACATACTTCTCTGAGACTACAAGAGGCATGAAGATGCGTTGGCCACTGTATGTTTAATGCTAGACACGCCACACTGAGACTTACCCCATCAGAAATGTCTTTTCTCTTTCACAGATACTTACGCGTCCATATGTAGCGATTTCGATTTAATAAATTGCGGGCTTGATTCTTTAGATATTAAATGTCTCACTTGATCTTTCTTTCTTACTTAGTCTGAGTTGGTGCAAACGCGAACATTTCTCTCAAGCTTACAGTGCCAATACTTAGCGCACATTTTTCGCACAGAGACTTCAGTGGAAGTCACACTTAAATTGTGACGATGCTTGCGCGTTGCTCTCTCTTTCGGATGGGGGATCTCAATTCCGGTTCCAAAAGAATTTCGGAAATTTACTAATATATCCTCACCACCTAGAACCCCAACCTTACACGATGACTGCTTAAAATCATGTCGACCTTGGGTTTCATCGAGCAGATTCTTATCATCTATACTTATCACATGACCAAAAAAATTCTCAACTTATTTATATTTACTATCGCTCTCAATTTAATCACTACCCATATAATTTCTTTGTCTCAATTCTGAACAGTAATCACAAAAGAATACGGGCTCCATAGCAGTAAGCGATTCATCGGTCACATCATTTTCATAGTACATGTCTTACTGTTGAAAATCAGGGCGCACACGATCTGTACTGTATTTCTAAAGCTTGAAGTTGACTTTGCTTACAGTGCTACATCTGGTATAGAGAGTGTTTCCTATACTCTCGAGGAAAATATTGAGATTTTAGATGTGTCTAAGTTAGGAATACTAGATGTTAGTAAAGACCGCCAGTGAGGGCTCTCTATGCTACCATACCTCATTCCAGAACTCAGTTTAGAATGACTTGAGCGACATGGGAGCTCGCACATGAGAGCGCTCTTTATACACTTTATTGGTATACACGAAATAACTGTATGTTCTCATAGATACGCCACATTCAAGACATTATACTCACGTTTAAGCTCCATTCCTAAACACATCACGATAAACAGAAGGCAGTTGTATTTAGTTACCTCTCGCATTTGGGCACACGTGTGCGTAACGCATAGTGTTTGCCCATAGTTCCGACCCATCACTCTTTCTCACGTATAGACGCTACTAAGCATTCACCTTATTGGTTGAAGTTCTGATATTTGATAACAATTCTTCACGCCGCTATTACCCTTTTCATTCAACATAACATCCTTAAATATTTAAATTCTAAGCACTTGTAAAAAAATTTCCACCACTGTGGACAGCTTAGCAGTTTTGCTCGAGCCGATCATGCAGACATTGTCTCAGTAAGCAAAATCAACGTTCAGGCACAGGAGGTACTTAGATCTTCTCTCTCACCTTTCTACTAGGACATACCGTCGAAGTGAGTAAACCACGCTCATGTTGAATTTGCTTCTTTCTTTGATATGCCTGTTAATACCTTTCTAACGCCTTCTTCCTCTCTTTGCAGCATCTTCATTCTTTACACGCACCCTTCAAAACACTTCCTCACTACGCGCCCGTGAGTCTCTCTTTCATTTGAAACAGTCCTTAAAATCTAGCTTCTCGCTTCTTTTGTCATCCACTTAACCTTTGTTATTTGCGTCTTTTGTAAGCCATCTCTACTATTCAGTTTCATAGATGCGTTCTACAGGTCGCTCACGATAATACAAATACAACATATTAACCTGTATGTACTTCAACTCAATATATGATTTTGGCATTGAATGAGTAACAGGCGACAGGCATCATGGCTCTACAATGCTCTTTCATCTCGTGTTTGAGCTCTTTGAATATGCGCTCGACTCATTCTAGTTATTCTGGATGGCCAACTGACTAAAATTCTCAGGTAAAGCTGAAATTAGCGAACAAAGTTTTGTTTGTGTACACCTAGCTATAGTTTACTTTATATGCACCAACAAAGAGTGGTCAAACCGTTAAAAGTGGGAAGTTAACCTGTTGGTGTCACACTCCTACATCGAAAAAGTTTTATTACACTTTTTTGGGTATTTTTCCAGACCCTCATATCTTTTACCTCCGGATGTCATTATAAAGATTTGGTAATCCAAAGAACATTAGACGAGTTTGACGATCATTCGAATTGTTAACTCACTCTGCTTTAGATTTGAGTATACTTTAATAATGGCGCGAATCGTGACTTATTTCGACTCTTTAAATTTTGATTATCACTCCAGATCTCGACCTCTCACTATGATCTCATTAATGCAATGATTCTAGATTGGATTGCGCTTGTCATTGAGATAGCTTGACCGACCAAAAAAAAAAAAAACTTAGCCTTCAAGTTTTATTATTATTTTAAATTTTAATTTAAATAATTATGTAATTCACCTATATAATTTTTACACTAAATACTAAAATATTTATATATACTCGTGTTAAAAATGAGAGTGCATTGCTCACGTATTGAATCAATTCCTATAGATAATAATATAGCCGTTTGCACAACAACCATAATCCTAAGAATCATTTACGATTAATTAAAGACTTTTGCATTCTCTAGCTTTCTACTTCTACTCTCGTTAATCCCAATCATTTTCCTTGGTGTCTGTCAATGCTTACATAGGGATAGTAGTGGGTTATTTTGAACATCTTCTTCTTCTACCCGCCAAATATCAGGTCTAAAACGCCAATTTTGAGTCAATAAAGCAGGATCTCGCGCACATCTTCTTGTTTTCTTTTCTGTGACCGCGTGAATAGATAAGACGGTCATTTTCTCTGTTGAGTGTTTTTTTGTGTCTGCTCATGTTCGAAATTTTTTTTTGTATTTTTTGTAACGTGCTCTCTTCTTTAACTCCATAGATTTCGATGAAAATAACTTCGCCCAGCAAATAAATCACACTCTCATGACATCCATATTTTTCCAGAAAATTGTAACTCTACGGAACTCATCAATACTTTACAGAGCTCTAATATACCAATTATCGGCGCACGATATGACCTAAAAACAATCGTATATGAAAGGGGATAATCTAATTAGTATATTTTGACAGCCCAAGCTCCTTAAGCAATGGCTCTAATTTCTCAAACACACTCTCCACTTTTTCTGTTGGGTTTGTGTAGAAATTGAAAAATTTCAAAAAAAGTTTTTTATGTTCACACCTATCCATCAGATAAACATACAATGTTTTCAGGGCATTTTGTAAGCTCTCGGTGTAATGAAAAATACAGGCTTTCATTCTCGCTTTAATCCAATCAATAGTCACTATCATCATTTTTTTTTTTTTGATAGTTAATTAATTATATATATGTTTTGAATTTGTCTCTATGGACATAAGTTTCGAAAGCAAAAATTTGGAATATTATAAATAATAAATATATTTATTATATAATTGAGAGATAGTAATATATATATATAAAAATAATTATTTATCTGTTAGTATAAATTGATGTATATCTATTTAGTACTCACTCAAACTTAATAATATAACGCCTGTAAATATAAAATTATATGAAAATTTGTAATACATTATATAGCGGTAATAATAGTAATAAAAAAATCTCATAGTTTTTGATGTGCTGTGAATTGTTATGTGCAAAGAAGAAAAAGAATAAGAGAGAGAGAAGAGAAATGGAGATTAAGAGTGAGAGAATGGTGAAATGTAGCAGGGGAGTGATTGTTTAATTTACTCGCTACTCTGGTTCGATTCAGACAAGTTCAAACACAGTATTCGATTAGTAGGAGCGAGATACGTAAGGCGTTTATGATTATTGGCTTATATAGGAATTAGTTACATGTATTCACTCCCGGGAATGTAGAAAGTTAAATTGTCTTCTTAGAATTATGAGTGGTTGTACCCAGCTAGAACAAGTGACATAGAGATATCATTTAGTTTAATATAAAGTAATATTTAGTTGATTGATATGAGTGAGCAGAATCAATAGGATAAACTGCAAATATTGGAAGAAAAAAACATTGTGATAATATGAAAAAATGGTGTTCCATGCGTCTCTCCCGACCGAGTGATCAGAATATGTACACAGTCTCTTTGAAAAATTGTGGACAAGAGTGGTGGAGCATTGTGCATCGGGTAAATCATATGTACCAGAGTAATGGATTTTGTATATTTGTTTGTTATTATC
>JABUQX010009058.1:85000-101167 GCA_015478945.1 Trachelipus rathkii
TAATAATCAGAGCACACTCATATATATATATATATATATATTATATATATATATATATATATATTATATATATATATAATACTATATATATATATATATATATATATATATATATGTCTATAGATATATATAAATATGTAATGTGTATATATATATTATTATATATTCTATACCCATTATCAATGCAAAAAAAATACAACAGTCATTCAAACTGACTGACGTCTTCCTTAATACAAGCATGAAATCGATTGGGACAGTTGTTTAATGCAGCACGCACGGCCTCCATCAGAAATGTCTTTCTCCGTACCTACCCGTTAGAGCGATTTCGATTTAAAAATTGTTGATTTTAAAATTCTTGATTTTCATAACAGTTGGCAGGAAGTAAATCAAACTTTAGCCGACATTTTGCAAATGTCCTTGGAATAAAAATTGTAGAGCTTGCTTTCCTCTTTCGGATGGGGGATCATCTATTCCAAAAGAATTATATAAATATTTTCCCAAACCCCACCCTTAAAGAACCAATATTTGGGTTCCATCGAGCAGATTATACGCTCTAAAACTACCCATAATTTGTAATCTGAAGAATAAAGATAGGGGCTGCTAGACGGTCAATCATAACAGTCAGAAAATGGGGAACATTGTCCCGTTTTAAAGCTTGAGTTGACTTTGCTTTATGTATCGGTGTTGAATCCTATTGAAAGATCCATGGTTTATTTTGGAAAAGTGTTTAACCTAGTGGTTCTACCACACCTTCCAGAACTGTTTGATGGTACATGGCTGCAGAGGTTTTAACACCTTTGATCACAAATATGTATGTCTATGACCCCATCGAAACTCACTTAACACCAAACCATCATAAAAGCAGGATGATGACCTCTTTGGGCACGTGGTACGAGTTCTTCTGCCTCCTTAGATGACGTAGCATTCACCTTATTGGTTTGATTGATAAAACATTCTTCCACGGTATAAAAAAAATCCACCTGTGCAGATAATTTTTTGGTGGCGATCATGCAGACATTCTCAGGAAACAGGCGTCTTTTCTTTTACCTTTCTTTAGGACATCCGTGAGTAAAAGTCATGTGTGTCTTTTGTATGCCTTAACCTTAGTTCCTGCGTCTTTTTTAAGCCCTTAACCTTCCTAGGGTCTTCTTCATTTGAAAACCCTTAACCTTAGTTCTGCTTCTTTTGCATCCCCTTAACCTTTGTTATTGCGTCTTTTGTAAGCCCTTAACATTAGTTCCTGCGTCTAATGTAAGTCTTAACCTTAACTGTATGACTTAACTATAATGTTTTGGCATGGATACACAAGCATACGGTTAATGCTCACCGGTTATGAGTCTTGAAAATGGTGCTTTATTCTGTGCCATAATTATGTAAAGCATTCCCAGCATCCCCAAAATGGACAAAAACAGGGGGGGCGGGCGGATCAAAATTTTGTTGACAGAAGGCATACTGTCCTGCTGCACCCAATTTTGCGTAAAAACTCCCCAAAGAAACCAAAGCTATGTGACCCGGGGAAAATAACAATTTAACTGCAAATTGGGTGAAATCAAACGAGAATCTGGTCTGGGAGCCAATCAGTATATATATAATATAGTTATATATATATATATATATATATATATATATATATATATATTATATATATTATATATATATATATATAATATATATATATATATATATAGGTATAGTTTGTTTTCTGCATGAAAAAAAATTCACTGCTCGAAAATGCTTCTGGGGGGGCTAGCAATCCCCTCCTATCGCGCCCCCCACTGGCTACGCACGACCTGCCCAAAGTATATCATAAGACGTGTGTAGGATAAGACTTGGTTAAGATGGATTTAGTGTTAGTAATACCTTTACACAAACAGTACTCGATAAATAGCTCCTCCGGCTTCCGGCCTCCGGATGATGTGGTATAAGAGATATTGATTTAGTGACGGCTATATGCGTACGAGCTCGCTTGTAATTCAGTGAGAAGGGGCTAGGGATAGTGCTATTGGTTCTATATTGGGCCCTTGCTCTAATTGTAGCATGCTATGTGGAGTTTTATTTGAAGCCTAAGGGGTGAGCTTAGTCTAAAGACTTGAGAAATGGGTAAGAGGGAGCCAAGAAAATGCACTTAAGGGAATCTAGGAGACATGATTCTCGAACAAATTTAGTATGGTGGAAATACCCTCTCCAAAATTAAAAATATAAAATTTTAATTATGCATTAGATGTTTATCTTTACTATATCTATTACTAGAACGGCAATGAAGAACAGCAATCAAGTAATATTTTTATTTAAAACAATCAAGAAAAATAATTTAGAGTGATATGTGTCTTTGTAACCAAAAGAAACCATGGCGATTAATTACAATTGAATAAAATAGAATCGGACAATTTTTTCCTTTAGCAAGGGGGATGTTAGCTCGTAAGCATGGCAATTGGAAGATACCTGGTGAATAACGAAATGATTAAAAACTAAGGAGATGACAATATTTTGTGATTTGCTATTCTCTTATGTACACGATGATCAATGCAGATGTGAAAACTTTATTATCAAAATAAATGATAGCGTAAATACGTAAATGCATAGGAATGATGGAAGACTAAAATAAGTTGCAATATCGTATGACACTAAAATAATTGAGGTGAATTTGAAACTATAGTTATATAAAGATATAATAAATTTACAATGTAAGAGAATCAGGAAGCTTATTATCTAACGTGTAATTAGGAATGTCTAATGACATATATTGAATAAGTTTATAGAAAGGTAATAGAAAAACCTACCTTACTAATTTAGATAAATAATGAAACTTAGTGAGTAACTTGAGAATTTAGTTATGTACTGTATTATGGCATATAGATATTTTATGAGGATAAGGTGCTAGAACGATCATTCATACATAATTATAATGCAGTATACCTAGATAGTATCGTAATAAGGATGAAAATATAATACTTCTCATCTGGATCTGAATCTCTTTCTATTAATATAGAATATCTTATATACCGAAGAATATTAAAACTTAAATTTGTTTATACATACAGTAAATTGAAGGAAGGATAAGAGGTTACTAATCAATTGAGAGAACTTTATTGAAAGGAAGTGATTAATAACTCACAAATATATTTGGAACTACTTTATTAGTATTATAAATGACCAAGATATATGTACTATATCGAGCTGAGATTTTTTAATTTATGAATAATTATAAATATGGTAAATTAGTACTTAATAAATCATATAGCGTTTATGTAGTAAGGTGATAATTATACGTTCCGGAGTATAATTAACGAAGTACATATGTAAGCAGTATATCATAGTATAATATGTCATATTTATCATATTAGCATAATAGTATAACTTAATAAAAAGATAGTTATATAATACAATACTTACATTGTGTTGATATATATATCTATTAGCTCATCGATAAAGTACAATCAAAGTAATAATAACTTATAAAGCTTTACCTCATGTACTTTTAGTTCTGAAAATTAACCTAAGCTCTGTACATTTAGTTTATAGATCCTCTCAAAACTACGATTTGGTAACACAATGATTGAATTTTCAATCTTGCAAAGGAAATAGTCTTTACTCGAGAGCAAAGAATAACTTGCAGCAGACTATGAGAAATAATCAAAGTTGAAGGACAGCAATTTAAATAAAAAAGTTTTAAAATAATTTGTTTGTTTACTTTATTATTTTTTATTATTTTACTAATTTCCATTGTTTTTGTTCTAGTACGATTCGTTTCAGCTTTAAACTTTAAACATTAAATACATCATATTTGCCTATTTCTTCCCTTTGTTATCAATTAAGAAAAATCATTTTTTCAAAACACTCAGTTGTATGAAAATTCAAAGACAACACAATGCATCAAATAATTTATTAACCATCTAATTTAATTTTGAAATTCAATGAATATTAAATTAATTAAAAGACAAAAATATTTATATATATTACGATTAATATTTTACGACGATATAATGTTTATAATCATATTAATTTCTGCATATATCAAAATAATATTCCATTTTATTATCAAACACGAAGAATTAATTTCAATGATATATTTATTAATAATATAAATTTTCCTTTTAATATTGTTTATTATTAAAATAAACCTCTACCTAATATAATGATTTAATTTACGTTGGTATTGATTTAACAGTTATAAACCCGCCTTATGGTAGAGAAAACTACCCCTTAAGTTGGAATTGCAACGAATGATTTATTGGCCGGGGCCGTATATATCACGGTTACAAGTATATATATCACTAATTTTGAGTAATTATTTTGGAGTAGGACAACTATTGTATTAAAGTTACTGACATTTATTTGCCATTCTAGTATTAATTTATAAGAATTAGGAACATTTGAACGTGCGAGTAAAACAAATGATAAAATACTAACAATATTTTCATTCAGTAGTATAGTTATATACATTAAGTTAAGTTATACCTGTCGCATTATGACGTACTATAAAGAAAAAAAAGAAAGATATAGTAATGTATATATTATATCAAAGCTACCAAGCTTACTACATCCCTTCTGAGTTTGTTATTGAGTATCCGATGAACGATATTAAGTATTTCATACATGTTTGCCCTTCAGTAGACTAATCCCAGAGTTAATTATTTAGTCTTAGATGAGACGTATATTACATATTTGCATATCGTCAATAACATTAGTATAACTAATATAATATATATATTATTTTTTTTTTTTGAGCGAATTAATCACTTAAAATGTTAAAATATCCTGAACATTTCTATTAAAAGACAGCTTTTGAACATTTAGAAAACTACATATAAAGAATAGAATACACTTTAACTTTCCTAAAATTGAAAGGTTATCTCATAAAAAAACATTAGCTAAAGTGCATATGGACTTATCACTCCCCTGGATCACAAGCCTCTGATGTTTTGATTGCTCTCAGTTATGCTTAACTCTCCACCGCACTCTTGAAGACCAAGTTGTATCGTAAAATACTTAATTTATATAAAACTGAGCAACAGACAAGCAAACGACAGATTCAATTTCAAAGGATTTAACCTATGACAAAGTTAGACTAGAATATTACTACTTGCTATAGGAAAATCAAGTAATCTAGTAGTATACTATATTAATAGGTATATTGTAGTATAGTATTAGTTATATATAGATATATGTAGTATGCAATTCCTTAAATGAAGGGTCATAATAACACTTAACCATGTATATAGTATATATTGACTCCAAACTTCCCGCTTTTCTAAGCCAAAAATACTTCCCATGCATTAAATCTGTATATATAGAGAAGATCACCCCATCATTTATCATAGGTAAAACATAGACGTACACATTATAAACCATCAAAGAGAAAAACTAAAAATGAAACGAAATAATCAGGGTTTAGTTCATGTATAATTTTAGCCATTATAATAACAAACATACTGTGTCCCTAGTTGGAACGGAATGTTCTAAAAAATATATAGTAAAAAAGAAGTAATATTGAATTATCATTAATATATGTAATTCCCAAAATTATAATATATACTCACATAATACTATTATCATATACTACGACCATAAATTAATACATAGTCCAATCTACTAAATAATCCTGATCTATAGTAATCTCCTACTTCATTTTCTTAATTTTTTTTTACCCTTTTTTCACTCGTATATATAAGTATAACACTCTTATACCACTCACTTTACTCTATATTATCCTATATCTGAAATGTGAAGTACATTTTCATACTTGAAAGGAACCCGAAGCTTCGATCAACCGAGCAAGACTTTGTCCCGCTTCCACTTTGAAATACAATATAAAATAGGTGTCCAGACTGTTGCTTTGATCAAAGCGCGAAGACCGCATATACTCATCAAACTATACAACACCCCAAAGTCGGTCTAACATCTTATGATGATAAGTTGCATAGTGTAGAAATCCCTAACCTTGACGCCGAAACTTTTACGACATATCGTAAGTTGACAAGTGATACATCTGAGTCTCGCAGAATTACATCATTTCTTTTGGCAAAGATGTAGAGAGATATTATTTTACATCGCCAATACCGTGAATTATCATTAATAACAAACTGTCGCCCAGTAAAAATTTTAGCATACATCTTTACATATCATCATAGCTCAGGGAGTTTCAAGCGACATTCTATGTAATTGCCTGCGCCAGCATAACAAATCTTGTTGTCTAGCCACTGACCTCAACTATACGACAGTCACCTTTTCTAAGCATTAACATTTCTATGTAGTTTTGTACTTAAAAGTATGGTTACTCTTCTGTGTTACAGCTTTTCGGTCTGCCCAGAGTATACCTTACACCGCACACACCGAGTTACAATAAAGAGTCAAAAAATAAAATAAGTGTACATGATTATTGAGATGAGTAAGTTGTTTTTGCCCTATACAAAAAAAATATCGCCATTATTTTAGATAATATCTGTACTTGGATTCTGAAGTGAGTGGCTCTGCACCGAGGCTGGGGATGTCTCTCAATCTAAGAACTGATCACAGAACAAATTTTAAGTTAAAAACAAGCTATCTTTTATTTTCGAGAGGATTAATTATTACTAGAAAAACATGTATGTTGTCTCAGGGGTGATCTTATATATGTTATCGAGTCTTAAAGTTTCGAAAATAACTAAGGATTCAGAACACTCAAAAAAAAAGAAAAATCAAAATTAAAAAAAAAACGTAGCTCGACGGTACAAAGGAAATGACGCTAAATCGCCCCATTTTATTAACTCAACCATCCCAACCTATCCTACCAGATCCTGTTTACTCGATAATTCATCAGTTGGAACAAAATATAATAGATGGAATCATCCATCTGTGTTACAGTATGGTTTCAAATGATTACATCCATTTGGCTAATAGTTTGCTAAATCACATCTGACAGAAGAACTTGTTCAGTCAGTGTCAAATTCTTCAGCCTAACGGAAATATGTGCATTGGTATTTACTATGATAATCACTGCGTGGTTTGCAAAATTTGTGAAATTCGTTGAATAATGTGATGTGATGCACAATGTCATTCATGCAGTACACCACTGGTCCATGCAAATTCCTTTTCTTGGCCTATAAATAGGGACACATGCTGGATTCCTGAACAACATGTGCTGCAGTCCTCTCCTGTGCCCAACAACACTCACTGGGATGATATTATTTTCAGAATTGCAAAATAAATTGTTCAACAAACCAGTTCCTACAATGTGCTACTGACGCCAATAATTGGCTCGGGTGGAAAAAAACAAAACGTTTTTTTCTTTTCAATCATGTTTTTTTCATGAAAAAATTCCTTTATTAATAATTTCCTATTTTAATTTTTCCATTAAAATGTTAATTTTCCGTATACATGATGGCTTAATGATGGAGTATTTACATTGAGTTATTTTCATTTTTTAATATAGATACTTTGAAATTAAACAAATAAATATTCCATTATATGATTTTGTATATTTATAAAACCATTCTGCTCAATATTTTATTATCAATTGTTTTCGGTACCAATTTTACAGTAGGTTTGTTAGCCTGCAGACTAGCTGTTTGTAGCTCTCTACTTACAAATTTACATTAACTAGTTTTTACATTTGTATCATATATTCATATTTTAATTACTTATTAAACAGCGATGCACCAGATGTTTGCAAGACTACAGAATGAGCAAAATATATCTGAATACAAACACTAAAAAGTCACTTAACACATTGCTGCCAACAGGGATAATCAGTAAAATCTTCTCCGGAGGAGGGCCACTGTAAAGAATTTGCATTTATCATAGTATATAATGAAAATCATATGGTAGCTGAAATTCGTAAAGATATTATTATTTCTAGATTTAATATTTTTTTTTATTATTTACCAGTAGCCGTCTGTCACACAATATGTGCGACATTGGTCCATGTCTCACACATGTGTGCGGACGACCCTGTCGCATCTACTGGTGACATCAATCTTCCTAGATGTTTATTTATATTTCCGAGCTAATACGCAACAATTAACTAAATATTTCAGAGATAAAATAATAAATAATAATAATAAAACATAAAAAAAAAAAAAAAAAAAAAAAATGTGTCCCACCTAACTGGCTCTCGATGCGATGCCGGTACATGGCGACTTCATGCTTATTGAATATATATATTATATATATATATATCATTATATATCAATGTATATATTATATATATTATATATAATATATATTATGTATAAGATCCATTTATCATTAGAAACGTAAACAGAACCTTAACCGACGCCACAAGATCTATATACCACAAGTTCCTTAGCGCACTAGTCTTTTTGAGCATTATTGAATTGCGATTCTGTCTCACAGATTTTGTTGCGCGAGCCTCAAACAATAACTCTGTGTGCATTGAAATAATGTGAAGAAACGGGGAAGCAAATGAATATCACATCTCAAGTATACACTCGACAATTGCACGTCAAAGCTGTATAAGGGATACCAAATATGCATATAATAAAATATTGGAAATAAAATATTACCAAGTTTGAAATGAAGGAGGATGAGTGAATGACAAAGTTAAATATTTGGCTTTGGAAGAATTCAACTTTTGATTCACTAATCACTAGTCGTCCACTCCCCACCCCAGTCACTAGCTGGAAGTACCTGGACTACTGCTTTGAAAACCACCGCCGAATGAGTACAAACTATTCTGCGTTTCAGCCACTATTTAATTTTATTAACTGATAAGTCCTGATATTCTCAGTTCAGTTTTTATTTAATAATGCAAGCAACAGCGCACTAATTAACACAGAAGCTAAAACAAACACAGCTTAGGCATACTCTCTCTCTCAGTTTGGCAATTTTCAGGATTATCCAATCTAGATTATGAGCCATATAAATACTATTTTGAACTACTACACACAAAGTTTATATTTCATCGAGGCCTTTGCTACTTTATTCCTTATCAAAACATATAAGTCACCACGACATTTTTGCACCATGGCCATTTCTAATTGTATTAAATTTTGATAAAAATGTTACTGAAGCTGAAACAGAGTAAGAAATTATATTTTGAAATAGGAAAATATGTTCTGAAATTAAATTCAAATATAAATAAAATATACGGAAACCCATAAGATTGAATACAAACTACAGGGGCTTTCCACACTGTAGGCAGAATTGGAACCAAATATCCAAATTTAGGCATATTTGAAAAACTTATAATCTATAAATTGTGTACAAACATGTAAATTCACAATTTAAATGAAAAATGAAAAAAAACAAATTTTTACTGTTTTTTTCAGCTTTTATTTGTTTTTTTTTCAAGAAAAAAAAAAAACGATTTTTCGCAAAAAACGAGCTTTGTATTTTTTTTCGCCTTTCCAACTCACTCTTACTTTAGTCGAAAGCAGAAATATAGTGTGGTATCTCTAAATTCCTCCACACATTTTTGAAATTGAAGTGTATTATGCACCTTATATTTTTAAGTATTCGTTTCTTTTGTCAGTTTTGAACATTGCACTTTCCTCGGTGCGGACCGAACTTGGAATCATTTAAATATCCGCGAATCCCACAATAGGCTTATTTAGTGAATAAAACTTGAGGAAATTAACAAGGGATGTTTATTAACTGATACAATTATTCCCAGTTTTCGAACCTTTTGACTAAAAGGTATAACCGCGATTTAGACCTGTGGACGTTTTTTAGACATGACGATGTTGTCTAATTTTTGCCACTTATCAGCTCGTAGGTTGTTTCGTCGTTACTGGTATTATGAGTGGGTAGGTGTGCCGACTAGCAGCGGTATTACATATTTTCAATTAGTATGGCAATAGAATATGCCAGTGGGATTGGTCCAGTGGATTAACGATATCATGTATGTTTTAAACTTATCCAATTTTTAGTGTAACATCCTACTTTTTTGCAAAAATTTTAGAGATTTAGTTATAATTTTTGTAGCGTATTTTTATTTTCATAATAGACTCATTTAGCGTATTTATTATTACTGTGTTAGCCATATACTTGTACTTGTAATAGATGAAAAAATTACCGGTGTGTTTACGAATATGTTTAGGATGGTAATAGTAAGAGATACAAGAGCATTCTGAACTTCATTTGAGTACATCTGTGCAATTGTGTAGTGTCGTCAAAAATGGGAAATTAGTGGGTACCTCCTAATAAATATGAAAAGTGTGTGGTTCCTGATGTAGAATTTTAGCTTACTGAGCTCAGTGGAAAGGAATGGATATTACATTTGTGGATTAACGGAACTATATTAAAATATGAATTAATAATAGCCTCAACGTTTTCATTAATTGTTAACCTGTTTTACGGCATATTGTGTAAAATCTAGAAAAGGAATCCTATGCGCACCTTAGGTAACCAAGGGAACATATATTGTACTCTTAAAGTGTATAATTGGCTAAAAACCTACTATCCTGAAGACCTGCGTCCCGTAATAAGCTTTTACATTTTATTAATTGCAGCAGTGGAGTATATAGAGGTGTGTCGGAAGTGTAAACATGTTGAGTCTACCGTACGCTTTTATAGATTATAAACCCTGATAAACTTCTGTAGTATAAACAAAAAATCTGTTTGGTGTTTTTAATAAAATTCCGCTGTTAGATTTATATTTGAATTTTCTACAGTGTGCCTTGCTAATTTTTTCACATTTGCAACTTTATTTCTTCTGACGAGTATAGACAAACGAATAAACTTCCATCTTACTGTTTTACCGTAAATATTGTTTTCATTGTACTTGTACTTTACCGGGCGTCCTTTTTTTTTTTTAGGGATATAACCTGCGGATATGTGTTGTTTCTGATATGTTTGTCGTTAATCATAGTCCTCGTCCGTATTTCTGAAGTATATAACTTGATTAAAAAACATTTACTTTCAGATAGTTTTTTTACGATTACTCCAACGCACTCACGGTTGAACCATTAGTAATATTGTTAAATTATATTTTACTTTTGAAAATCTGACTATGACTAATATATACTACCTGAATGACCAAATCTATCTCAGCCAATACTACCGAACTCGTTAAGTTAATTAGCATAAAAAATGGTGCAACATAATTTGGTTATAAGTAATTATTTTTCAGTTAGATTATTATTAGAAAGGAGTTTAAAAATAAAAAAATAGTCATTATTTAAAAGATATAGTTAGGTCATGATAAGATATATAATATATTATTATATATATAGTATATATGGTTAGTATTTGTGTGAGTGTTGTGGATATTAATAGTAATATGGATATATAGTATTATGGTTAGCTGATAGGATGGGATATAATAGCGCGTGTATATATATTATAGGATATATATTCATATATATATATTATAATAATGTTATCATATAGTATATAATTAGTATAATTAAAGCATTTGATTTTAAATATTATATTATACTAGATATTATTATATAACATTTCATATCAAGTAATAAGCGATTATATAGTTTATATATTAATATATAGTAATATCTGATATGGCTAGAGTATATTAGGATTTATTAAGTTATATCCTGGTAATAGTATTAAAGGGTAAGCTATAATAAGGTAATATATATATATTATATGTATATAAGATAGTGAGTGATTATAATAGGTAATATTAATATTTATTATATAATATATAATTAAATATAGTATGATTAGATATACTATCTAATATTATAATAATTATCTAAAAGTCTGTATATATGATAGTAATATTAGTAGCGTTATATAATATTAGTGGGTATATATATATTATACTATTTAGTCATAATTCATAATAATATTAGTTTATTAATTATTATATTATGGTATTATTGTATTACAAGTGTTCCTTTAAGTACCTTATTTAAGAAAGAGAATGTTATTTATCGTGTTAAAATTATTTCTCGACTTAACTTTAACGTTTCGTTAATTTTCTGATAAATGGAGTAACGGCTAGTGAAATTATCAGTATTAGCTGAGTGTAACGACGTTAAATTTCCATCAATAGATCCTCCGTAACTCGTTTTACTTATTACGTATGTTTACTAATATATTATTCATGCTTTCTATCCAGATTTTAAATTGTAATAGCATATCTCACAGATTCTCGGATAGAGAATACAACCTTTACATACGTTATCTATTCTCTACACAAATATTTAACACTACATTCGCCATCATCATCTCCATGTAACCTCCAAAAAGTCTTATAATAGTATACTCTCTTCAAGTTCACCTAGACTTCTAATTAATGTTTAACCACAGGTTGGAAAAAATATACACGCGTGTATTCAGATGAGAGTGTGCTTACCGTGCTAGAATTTTCCACCTCTACTGTCTTACACAATATAATGACTTTATCTCTAAGTGGGATTTTATAAGTATAAATGATCTATGCATCTTTTCACATTCGAGTGTGATTGTGAAGCACGATCACAAGAAATTATCCAATATCTTATTTCTCTGACTATCAATGTGGTAGCTTTCTGCTCTGATTCCCTTTTCTTGAACTATGACCTATTAGCTCTCATCTGTTTCTATTCTATGATCTTTGAAATTCTCTTTCTCAACTCTACTTTCTTCCTTTAGTAACATATCAGGAAATTATCACATATTCTCTTCTTTCCCGATTCACCAGTACTTAGGTTTTGAGTAGTTCAAAATGATATCACTATTGGTATTTCATTGAATATCTATACTTTACCATATTTATGCCGATTGTTTGAATGTTGTGTCGCTGCTTTGTTTTAAAGACTACTATTTGCGATCAATTATGCTTTTCCGTTGAGTTGCGACCTGACATATTCCTAAATAGATTATTGATCCTTCTATTATGGTAGCTAATCATTTTGTCTCTCTTTCAAGCGTCCCCTCCTTACCTTCCTCTCTACTTTGTTTTCATGTTACTTATTATGTGTACTAGCTTCTCTTATCAACTCCTAACATCGGCTATGAGTCCTTGATTGGAACGACTTCTTCTTTTTCCTTTATCTTTTCTAAGTATGGATGTTCCCTGTGTTTTCTATGTTCCTCTAATCTGCCAACTTTATTTCATCTACGAACTTTTCATTAATGGGTACTGATAAATTTTCTCACTTTGCTGACATTTAACCTCTTAATCCACTCACATTCCGGTATGTACTCTGACCCTTTCATTTTCCAACTCTATTTCAGTGTTAAACACCAAGTCATCTTTTACTTACTTTTGATTGCTCTCTCTTCTTATTCTTTCGAATATATTTTCTCTGTATCTTTGCTAATAGTAATTTGCGGTTGGTCGATTTCCAACTCTATTATGTAGATAATTTACATATTCTTTATATTAACTCAACTTATTATGTCATTTATCAAATACTCCCTCTCTTATTATTGACTCTTTTTCAATAACTATTTTGTTATAGTTCAAGTTCGAGATTTACTTTAAATTTTCATGATCTTCTATCTCTGTGATCAATTATTAATTAAATCATTATTCTTTCAGGGATTACACAGAGATACAAATATAAATTGATATTGCTAGATAAATCTGCTCACATTTTCTACATACTTATGTAGTATTGCTGATGTGACTGTCCTCAAAGTATATTAACTTGAGATTCTTGTTTAGATTGCTAGATAACTTTTTTTCCTCTTATCTCTCAAGTTATCTACCATGTTAAATACATAGGTTTTTTAATATACCTCTTCTTATTAGTTTATATTATATAGTTACTTTCTCATTACTTGAGATAGAGGTCTGGTTTTCAATCAGGCTGTTTGACATGATAGTTGATCGAAGTCAAAAGTACCAAAAAGGTCTATTTATAAACTGTTATTAATACATCTCATTTAAATGACCTCAAGCTTGCGTGTCATGAGTTTGTTGTCTTTATCTCTTTCTGTTATAGGTATTCGACAGGCGGCATGTGTTTCAATTGGTAGCGCTTTACCGACTCGTGGCTAGTTAGGCTATGAGCACCAACATTATTAGTACGACGCCCTAGTTAGCACAAGGGGTGTTCAGTAAAAGCTGCTGACGAGTGTTTGTGGTTAAGATATTTGCGTAAATTCAGCGTCTAGTTTAGGCTACCGCTTATAATGGTAGTTACTACTATTTATCCCTAATCCACTCAACTGTTTCTGTTGAACTTCGTATTATATACGTATCCTAATCTTTCTTAGTTGAATTCCTAGTACTACTAAAAAAATTTAAATCTACTCACGTACTTAATTTGCATAGCGCTTTAGTATGTATCGTTCATATTAGTGGCTAATTCATGGCGCGTTGAATTTTAGCGGGTTAAGCGTGTGAATAATAATAGAATTTATAGCGTGCAGTACCATGCACTAATAATAGTATCCTCATTTACTAATAATATGAATAGTGAGGATTCTATACACTCATATAGATATATTAGAAGTTACATATATTATACCGTATTTTATATATGATGCTATAATAACTTATATATTTATAGTATATATAGAGTATCTGATATATATATAGTATATAGTACTTAAATATATAGAGTGATAGTTATATCGGTCTATATTACACTAAAAATTAGAAAAGAATAAAAAAAATAGAAAAAAAAAAACATATAAAATAAATAGAAGTAAATGAAATGTGAGATTATAAAGTAGACGTTATTTAACAGTATAAAAGTTCATTAAATATCAGCGATCATTGAGATGTCGTCTAATATTTTATAATTTTAGTTTCAATTAAACAGCTTAAGAATTATATATCGCCGTTATAATAATTTTTTATTAAAGTTAACGATAAAGAATGTAACGACGTTTAATCTTGTCTTCGATTACGTTTGGAGCCCACTTCTTTTGAGTAAGGATATTATGAAGTTAGTATAGATGTAATGTAATACTGATATTAGTTATTATATATTAGTTATATTATATTATATTTTATAGATAAATTGTAAGATATACTACTGTTAAGTATTGATATATTATTATATATAGTTGTTATACATTATATTATATTAATTATTATTATAGGTATTATAGTTTATATACAGGATATATATGATTTTATTATGTATTAAGTAAGTATATAGTAATATATTATAATTTATAGGTTATAATATACTATTTAATATAGCTATATATGTAAGGTTATATAGATATATATATTATTATATTTATTTAGTTATTATATATTATTTAATGTTATTATTAGTATAATATTATATATATTAATACTATAATATTATAAATATAAATATATTATATTATTATTTATATAGAAAATTAATACTATTATATATATATAGTATTATTATTAATTTATATTATATAGAATATATTATATAGTGTATTAATTATATTAATAGTATTATATTTATTAGGTTATAATATATTAGTTATATATTACTATATTAGTTAATGTTATTTTTATATATGGAAAGTTTCTATAGTGAACAAGTGAATTTCTAATTGAATTTCTAAGTTCATATTATATGTTAAGTTAGTAAAGTTTTTAAGAAAATTTCTTGTTATGCGCTTCTAGTATTTATTTGCTATTGTAGCTTGCCTACTAAAGAACATTTCTTAAAACTTAACTTAACTTTATACTTTTTTATTACTATGATATATTTTTTTTAATACTTGATGATAATCTTTATTCTCAGTAACTAATTAATATGATATTTTGTATTCAAATTATAGAACTAATACCTCGAGTTCAATTTCTTTACAATCTTTCTCATGTATCTATATATTATCTATCTTTTTTAATGTTTCAATCCTTATTACTATTTTATTCTTATTAACGTTACATATTCTAATTCATACTTTACTATCTATATCCTTGTCTGTGTCATTATTCATTTACATCTTATTAATTATATTGTTCTAAAGGTTATTATTTTCTTTGTTAGTGAAAAGCTATATTATATTATTACATTATTGTGTGTTATGTATTATTTTAAGATATAGAAATTTTATAAAATATTAATAAGTTATAATTTATTATTATTTATATTCTAAAATTTTTCTGTTATTCAATGGGACTAGATTGGGAATTAAGGTAGTATTTATTTATTAGAATAATTTTAATAAGTTATTTTATGTACTTATTTATTTGATTTAATAATTATTTAAGTTTTTATTTTTAATTTATATATATATATTTATTTAATAATATTTATATTTTAGATTTAAAATTAATATATAATATATACTATATATTATATATTAATTTATAATATTAATGATAAT
>JABUQX010009059.1:0-10000 GCA_015478945.1 Trachelipus rathkii
TATAATGTGCCGTATTTACGTGATTACTCAACATTTCTGCCCTTACACTCTGTAATAACACCCTCTTGCGAATCTCGGTCATATACTTCAACTGTTGTATTCCTGTAATAAAGAAACCGTACCGGGTACGTCTAAATGTACACGAGTTATACGCTCTCCATACTCTTACATCCATTCTGATTATGTTTTGCTTCTTTGAAAACTCGATAGTGAGTTGTTTAGGTTTCCTCTTCACACTCTGACTGATAACTACTTTTGTTCCGAATAAACTGCCCGATGGATTACTGCACTGCGAAATGAATGTTTCGGCCTGTAAACATACATTAAGTAGTTCTTCTGTATTCATAAATATCCTTTGGTTACTATAGTTTGTACGGTAGTTAGTACACGTGTAAAATTCACTACCTTCGGGCCTTCTTTTATAAACAATTGAAACTCCACAGACCGGAAGAATTTCCTCCCACTGTACAATGTCCTGTATAGAGATGAAACGGTTAACTCTGAGCATGATGGACACAGTAAAATAGCAAGGTTCTTTGCACGAAGATTCGATAACACTTCTTACTCGCCTAAAGGTTACAATGGAACTGAGGACCCATCAGAATATATATAGCCTTATCTAGGGAAAGTATATAAGAGGGGTGATATTATATTCTATTCATTCTTAGGAAAGCTTTTGAGCCGACAGGATGCATTTCTTAACCAGTGCATCTCATGGCTGTTGTAAATCAGAATTAAATCTTTTTAATGTTCCGCCAACTCAAGTTAGTCTGCTTAATAGCAATTACGTGTCTATCAATCCCACTCACTCGATTACCAACAGCGATGCACCTTTAGAGTTTATAGTAACTGGTTCGGGGGACTTTTACATCGATCCCTGCGACATCCATTTATACTTGAAAGTGAAACTTTTATCAGAAGACGGAAGCGACCTACCTACATCCGATGATCATGTCGTTTACACTGAGAGTAACTTCTTGTATACCGCTTTCAGCCAGCTGGAAATATTCCTTAATGAAACACCTGTTAATTCAGCTACAGCCTTATACCCCTACAAATGCTACATCAACAATCTTTTAAACTTTAGTGAAGATGCGAAACAATCCCACCTGCAATCCTGTGGGTTCTACAGCTTTAAAGATGTAGATAAGCATATTGACAGGGCTGCGAAATCCCCAAATAACACATACGAGTTTTACGGTCGATTAATGGGGGATCTACTTAATCAGGAGCGACTTCTACTCCCAGGGGTGGAACTTAAGTTGAAATTGACTAGGGCCGCTCCACAGTTTGCATTGAAAGTAAGCACTAAAAGCGGAGCTACGAGTTCTCCACCATCCCCAATTTTCAAATTGTTGGAGACCTATATTTATGTACGCAAAGTGAAACTCACGGCTAACAGGCATCTTGAAATTGAAAAATCACTTCTTTCCTCAACCGCAAAGTACCCCTTGATACGCGTGGAGACAAAGATTTTTAACTTTACACCGGGCCTGTCAAATATTAACATCCCCAACATTGTTAACGCTACTCTACCCTTGAAAGTTGTAGTAGGTATGCTTGAGCATACAGCTGTAACAGGCAAGTATAAAAAGCCATCCTTTAAATTCCAGCATTTCAATGTAAAACGGATCAGTCTTCAAGTCGATGGGCATTCACACGGTAGGGATTACGAAACGTCTTATAGCACCATTCCCTATGAGTCGCTGTGTTCTCGGCCTTTCTACGACCTGATAGCTCAAACTGTGCAGTGTAGTGATACAGGAACAGGTATTACACTACAAGATTACGTTGACAATTCTAATTTATATGCTTATGAACTAACAGCCGACCTTTCTTCATCTGCCTCTACTCATTTAAGCGCTGTAACGAGTGGATCATTAGGATTGAATTTAAATTTTGCGTCGAGCTTACAGGTTCCTGTTTCAGTCATGGTCTTATATGGAATACCAGAGTCTCATTGAATTAGACAGGGTTAGAAACGTGCTTCTAAGCGGATAACCATGAACGAGGCCGAACTTGCCGTGTTACTGGCGTCAGTAAAGGGTTTCAAGCATACATATGCCAGTAATGAATTAGAAGATATAAAAATAAGAGTAAACGTAGGGTTGATATTTAACACTTCACCTAGATGGGAAACTGCTCAGGGACATTGGGCTGTACTGTACAAACTTGATGAAAACTGTATGATTCTAGTTGATTCACTGCATCAATCGTCGTTATATTCATCCCCTTATATAAAACAGTTCCTAAAAAACAATAATTCAAGCTACATGAAAACCTTAACGTTTCCGGTACAGTCATACTCGTCGCAGCTATGTGGACTCTATGCCGTTTACTTTTTACATGGATTACTTAAAAAGCGCTCTCTTGAAGATCTCGTTAATGTATTCTCAGCGGGAAATCCCATACTCAACGATTTTATTATTGTTCAGGAAATTCTAAAAATGATGTAATTTTACTCAATAAAAGAATATTTTTTATAATAGCGTTTCAGTGTATGATTCCTCATCGTATTCCCTCTATTTTAAAAAGAAAACTATATCGTATAATAATATTTCCTGTATATATATATATATATATATATATATATATATATATATATATATATATATATATATATATATATATATATATATATATATATATATATATATATATATATATTATTAGATTTAAGACATTGTTCCTCATTTGAAATACATATGTAAACTTTAAAGAGTACTAGTTAACCTTTACGCCCATTAGGCTTAAAATATATGCCTTAAGGGCTAAATTCTTGCGTATAAAAACCTTGACGTCAAGGTATATTTAGTCAGAGTGTTTCAAGGACTGCCGCGTATTGGCTGTGAATTACATATGCTCTAATGTAATAATATTGTTTATATATATATAATATATATATATAATAAATTTATTTAATTAAGCGTATAATATATTTATATATATATTATATATATATATATATATAATATATAAAATTTTATATTTATATTTGCGTATATATATATATATGATATATATATATATATATTCATTTCTGTTTCAGTGTTTTACACTCTTTGGAAAGAATTGTTGAAGAAGAAAACGAAAATATGTCTGCAAATAATCAAAAACGTGGTCTAAAACGCACTTTCAGTGGAGATGTCGAACCTGTATCAGAAACCGTGCTCGTAGAAGTAGTCGAAGAGGTGGAACTAGTAGAAGCTGTGCGGACCTATGAAAATGCAGTCGAAGCTGATGATGAACGAAGACAGAATATCGCCATGCCTTGCAAAAGGGTAAGTGCCGTTAAATTATTATTATTATTATTATTATATTATTATAAATATTATATATATATATATATATATATATATATATATATATATATATATATATATTATATATTATATATATATATATATATATATATATTATATATATATATATATATATATATATATAACCTTTATTTTACAGCGTAAGGTGGTTGGACCGACCGAGAACGAAATACCCCTTCCTGTACCATCGAACACTAATGAAGTTGATCTTGATATATCCACGGATAATGATGAGGAATGTGTGCGAGCGCTACTTGAGGCTGAGAGAAAGATGGGCTTATTTCTTAATCCACAAGCTATTGAAAATAGGATTCGACCTAGAGTAAGTTTCTTAAGCGTTATTATCTTCATAAGCAATATTATATTCATAGATGTCATTACAATAGATATTCTTATATATATATATACTTATAATACTATTTCATTACAGTGTGTTAATGCTCAATGTGTCAATAAAGTCAGAGGTAACAGGGATACAATTAGCCCTGTTAAGAGAAGGTTGATATCCAAGCTCGAACGCCGTAAGCTTCAACGGAATAACGCTGAACGAAGCGGACCCGTAGCATCAATCAGTGTTACGGAAGAGGAGGGTACTGGCCAACATGGCGCGGGATGTATTTCTACAAACCGACCCAATGAGGATGGAAATCAAGGAATGGTATGTGTATTTCAGTATATGATTTTCTTATATTTCTCTATAGCAATCTACATTTAGTTTTTATATTTACATACATGTTTTCTTTCCTCTATAGATTACACGCAGGAAGCCCAGCAGTCCTAATAAGAAGAGGTTAATCTCCAAACATGAACGGCGTAGACTTCGTCGTAGCGCTGATGCCCAAAACCGAAACGGTTCAACAGGTCGTTGTGCAGTAGCTGTTAAATCCAATTCAGATCGTACAGCCCGTGATTCCTCAGATCCTTCTCCAGTTCGCAATACTGAGACGGAAAACCGAGGAGAGGTAGGCATATTTCAAATTCTTGAATACGTATATATTACCTTATAACAATCTACATTTAGCTTACACGTTCTTTTTTCACCTTTCAACAGAAATCATCTGAAGCACCTACGCGTAATCAGCACGGCTTAAATACTGGTGAATCCGCTGAATCTCCAAATACGCGTGAAGATGCCCCCACCCCCTTATCTGAAGCGAATACCCCAGCTTCGGAATCGTCGGTAAGTTACAATCTAATTATTCTATATATTACTGAAAAATATTACTGGAAAAATATTGTTACATAATAGTACGTATTCGATTGTTTATGAATTTTCATTCTTTTTCCAGAAAAAGCAGAAACAGAAAGGCCATCCAGGTCGGATTGTAGATGACGGGGCTGTTGCGGGTCCTTCACGCGTAGAGGTGTTTCACGACGATGAGGAGGAGGAGGTTGATGAACCACCTGCACCTTTCTCGACAGAATTATTGAAGGTAACACGTGAAGGATCTACGCGTAATTCAGGGATTATCGATAACCACCGCTTCAGAGTACGTATCGACACCAGACGGATCTTTAATGAAAATCGGGACATTAACGATGTGTTAGTAGCTGTCATACACAGCGTGATAGAACAGGTACGAGATAGTGACATAATATCGGGAAATACTCTCCGTGCAGGTTTCCTTTTTACAGATAGGAACGGGGGGCAATTCCACATACGAATTCCTCATGAAGAGATATCTCGACCAAATCTCGCGCAGTATCTGTCGGATCGTTTTCTAGAACTCTTTCAATCTGGTGACCAAGCCATGTTGGACGATTTCGTTGTAGATGTACAGATATGCCATAATCCAGAGGGTAATGGGCCAATTGACCCTTCTTCTGTGCACTTTAAACATAAAGATGTTAATAAAGTGCAGTTAGGTATAAATAGCGATGATAGGAGTATAAGAACCAGTGTTGGATGTGGATTCAGGGCAATAGCTGCATGCTATAAGCTCCACCATCATGTTCCTAAAAAACCAGGCCAATCTGCGCCTAAAATATATCATTTTTATCCTCATGACCTACATGAAATAGGTGGCGAGATTGCAACTCGTTGTGGACTGACTTATGAAGAACCCCTAAAGGCAGATGATTTTACAGTAATAGAGGAAAAATTACAGTGCAGGATATTTGTTTTTACTAAAGATGAGAACGGTAAACTCGAGATAATGTTTAAACCACACGAACAGAATAGAGACTTACCTCTTTTTGTAATAGGATATGATCACGAAGAAACCCATTATTATTATCCTTTTCCCGGAGATTCCATCAAGATAGCTTTAGGTAGTGTAGTTCCTAAGAATATCAAGGGCCAGTTTTTTGTCATCAATGTTATAGTTTCACAGATCATTTAATTAACCATTTACAAAACGAGTGCACTGAATACAGATGCGGACAATGTCTAACTTATAAATGTAAAGCTTTACCGGGCAACGCATCTACACTTTTACATTGTGATAAATGCAATCGGGATTTCTATAATGAGGAATGTCTTAAATTGCATAAAGACCTCACATGCAAATACCTTAACGTGTGTACATTATGCGATAATGAGATAGTAGCTGATAAACAGGGCAAACACCGACATGACTGCATGCATATTAAATGTGGGGTATGCGACGAGAAGTATGGAATAGAAGGCGATAACCATCAATGTTTCATGAAGAAAATCAAAGTTCCAACAGATGATGCTTTCGCCAAACGAAAGCCTACCTTCACATTTTATTATGATATCGAAACCTATAATCATAATACTCGTGAAGAGGAAGGAGGACGCGTAAAAACAGATATGCTTCCATACATTCTAGTGAGTATGCTAGTGTGCAGTGATTGCGGAGAGAAAGACCTAGACAATTCATCACCGTGTGAGACTTGTGGAACTGTCCGAACTGAAATATTCAAACTGAATTTGGAAGCAACAGAAGAGTATGAGAAGTGTCCGGTCGATCTATTTCTCAACTATATATTCAGATTTGCTGAAAAACACAAGAAGTCAAACATACTAGTTGCAGCTCATAATGGAGGTAAGTTCGACAATCAGTTTGTTTACAGCAAACTGCTTGCCAGACCTACCGTCCATTCCATATCTTCCAATCCGGTAAAGCGGGGAACCAAAATAATAACTATGACCGCTAATCACAATATCCAGTTTAAGGACACGCTAATGTTTATGCCCTGTGCGCTGAAAAAACTACCTAAGTGCATGGGAATTACAGGTGAGCTTTCTAAAGGATTCTTTCCTTACCGATTTCTTACCCATGAGAATATAAATTACAAGGGAAAAATTCCGGATAAGGAGACTTTTGAGACACATCGCATGTCCGACAGTGAAAAGACCGATTTTGAACGTTGGTATCAAACATTTAACAATAAGGACTACGATATCATGAAGGAGTGTATTTCTTATTGTGTACAAGATGTTAATATTCTACGTCAATCCTTCGAGAAATTCAGGGGCATCTTCCTTAAGGATCATAAAGTCGACTGCTTACTTGATTGCTCTACCATTGCGGCATTATCGTTCATGATATATAAAATGCACTTTATGCCTGCAAATACATTGGCCCATATAGGTCGTACTGATGAATCAAACTACTCATATGATGGTGTGAAATGGCTTACGTTCATGGAGATGTATAAGGGTCATCGAATCGAACATGCAAGGAATGGTGGCGAACGTAAATTTAAAATCAAAAACAGGTACCTAAAGCCTGACGGTTACGTTGAAATTCCAGCTGAAGACCACGTACCCTTTAACCTTAACGAGTTCTTATCGTCCCGCCAACTCAACGTTAATGAACAAACGATAGAACTGAATAACAGGCGCCCTCCTCCTCCAACTGGTACAGTCATGAAGAAGATTGTCTTACTCTTCCATGGCTGTGTATTTCATGGTCACCAAGCATGTAAGAAAGGTTTAGAAAAACTCTATGGCAAATCAAGTCTTGATAGGTACAGTACAACCATGAGACAAGAAGCGGATTATAAGTCGCAAGGTTATGAAGTAATTAGAATATGGGAATGCGAATGGGCGAAAATGAAAAAAGAGTGTGAGGTCACTGTTGTAAATAACAACGACGAAACACGAACTGAGAAGTTAGGTAGATACGTGCAGTCAATTGGTAATGAACTTGCAAATGCGAAACTAGAGGTAGGTGAAGCCTTGTATGGGGGGCGTACAGAGCCCTTCGTATACTATTATCCACCGACAGAAGGCGTTCAATTGAAGTACCTAGATTTCACCTCACTGTATCCATTTGTCCAGAAAACAAAACCCTTTCCAGCAGGTACACCCACGAAACTTGTAGGTAGGGATCTTCCTTCCATAGAAAAGTTCGTTCAAGAAATGAATTCCACTTATTTCGGACTCTCGTATGTTTCGGTATTACCTCCTAAGAACCTGTACACTCCTGTCCTCCCTGCCCGCTATGACAATCGGTTAATATTTTCTCTTTGTAGAACATGCAGCGCCTCCGGCTATGAAGGAAAATGCAGACACAGTGATAGCCAGCGCATGCTAAAAGGCGTATACTGTAGTCCTGAGCTGGAATTAGCTGTAGAGAAAGGCTATGAGATTAAAAAGATCCATGAAATATGGAAATTTACACCTTCAAATGACATATTTGGCAAATACGTTGAAACATTCTTGAAATGGAAGACTGAGGCCTCGGGGCTACCGGATGGTGTAACCGATAAAACCTGCGAAGAATTCCTTCAATACCTGCAAGATTTCAAGAACATTGAGGGCGTAACACTTGACCCAGACAATATTGAAAGCAATCCTGGAATGCGATATATAGCCAAGCTGCTCCTTAATTCATTATGGGGAAAACTAGCTCAACGTATTCCAAAGAAGGATATCGTATGCACGAGTTACGCCCAGGTCTGGGAATTAATGAAGAGAGCTGATCTTAAGGTTAGAAACATTACGGTAGCAGGAGATAAACATATAGTTGAAGTTACACATACTGACTTCACTAATAAAACAGCAAAGGCTACAAATGTAGCTGTTGCTTCCTTTACCACAGCTTATGCGAGGGTCGAATTATATAAACTCCTCGATTCTCTAGGTCAGCGTGTACTTTACTGTGATACCGATAGCTGTGTTTTCACAGCCCGTAAAGGCGAATATATTCCTGATACGGGAAAATTCTTAGGAAACCTAACGGATGAGATAGGACCTGGAGAAATAGCTGATAGTTTCGTGTGCACGGGTCCTAAATCATACGCCATTCGAGTAAAGAAGAATGACTCGAGTTTTGCTTACATCTTGAAAGCAAAAGGCTTAACGTTGAATAAGGATACCGAGCACATAATTAATTTCCAAGGCATGGCTAAGATTAACTTTGATAAGATGATTAAGGATGTTGAGAAGACTAAGAATCGTGATTGGATGGTCTTAACGATGATAACCACTTCTACAACATGATTAAGGACACAGACGTAACAGCATTAGCTGTTACGCAAATGATGAGTGAAGAAGATGGTGAATCTACACTTCACAAAGATATCCATAATCTAGATGACTCCGCTCAGCCATACGTAAATAATGAAAAACATTACCGAGAAGTGTGGGTTCCTGATATGAAAATGCGGGCCAATAAGATAGGAAATGTCACGCTAATAAATGGAATAAAAAGGTTTCGCCACACCTCAAATAAGAGGAATCTTGTTTTAGGTAGTGCCCGCACTGTAGCCCAGGGGTATGATGGAACACTAATTTCACTGAAAAAATAAAATATAATTTCATTGTAATGTACAAATATAATATATGTATATATTGTTAAAAATAAAATATTTATTTGTTTTATAATATATGTATATTTTGCTAAAATAAAATATTTATTTGTATTATTCTTTCATTACCATTTTATTTATCTGTGTTGCCATTTTATTTATTTATTAGGGATACCATTTATTAATTTAAAACGTAACATGACTGTAAAGTCATAGAATGTGTAATGTATGACAGTCATAAAGATAAAAAACTGTAGGTGTCCTCATAGCGCAGTGTATTAAGCGCATGTACTTCAGGTGTTATTGTATGATGAAGGTATGAAACCTTAACATACAGAGAGGTTCACGTCACCATTAGGGATGGGAGTTCTCTGGTAATTAGCACCTGGAGAGAATCGGAAACCCGGGATACTCCGGTTGACATACGCTCACATCCACGTTCGGGCTATGAAGATACCTTTTATTTCGAGCTGTGGATTTGAACCAGCGGTTCGGGCGGGCGGGAACGCGGAAAATGAGCCTGCGGGCTCACGCGACGGGAAGCCGGCGGGCGGTAAAACGCGACGGGCCCGGGCTGGTGGGCTTGGCGGATCGCACCTGCGGTGCCGAGGTAAGGTTAAGACATCACAAAAGGGCTATGCTCCTAAAGACACATCAAAAATCACCGTGGGCAAAAAATGACCCATGGACGAAAAAAAAAAAATTAGGGGGGTAAAATAGGGGGGGGTAATACGTACGATGGAGGCTTCGCCTCCATCTGGCGCAACCCTTCTTCGAAGGGTTGCTAAAAATTAGGGTTGCCAAAAAATTAGGGTTGCCAAAAAATTAGGGTTGCCAAAAAATTAGGGGGGGTTTTGGGTGGGGGGTGGCGGTTTTTTTGGGTAGGTGGGTTTTTAGGTTGGGTTTTTTTGGGTGGGTGGGTTTTTGGGTGGGTGGGTTTTTGGGTGGGGGGG
>JABUQX010009059.1:22500-27500 GCA_015478945.1 Trachelipus rathkii
GAATTAACATTAGATGCAAAAGTAGAATCCTTAAAAAATACCTGTAGTGAATTAATTACAGAATCTGTAGAGGCAGATAAAATACAGCAGTGGCTTACATTAAAACTAAAGCCATATTATGAGTTAAAAAGTGATATTTCAAAATATATGAGTAAATATGAGCCAAGGATTATGCCACAAGATAGTGCTAGTAATATATCGAGTAAAGTAAGTAAATCTAGTGCAAAAAATTCAATAGCACAATCATTGTTGCTCGAAATTGAAAAAAGTAAAATAAAATTACAAGAACATGAACAATACTTGGCAAAGAAAAGGGAACAAGAAAGTTTGGATTTGTACCAACACAGAAGTCATATAAAAAATTTGGAACAAAGTTTAATAAAAATCGAAGAAAAATTAGAAAATCCAATTTTCAGTATTAGCGATACCTCTGTAAAAACTGAGGATAAAAATGTAAATTTAACACAAACTAAAATAAATAGTATAGGTGAAAATAATAATCAGGAGTCTAAATTAGTGGAAATTTTAAAAAAGTTAGAAGTGAGTAGGCCTATTAATAATCCCCTTCCAACATGTGAACCTGAAATATTTACTGGAAAAGATCCGACTAAATTTAAAGATTTTATGCTAGTTTTTAAAACCAATATAGAAGGAAAATGTGAGAATGAAATGAATAAGCTTTCCTATTTAATTAAGTATACAGAAGGTAAAGCAGAAAATATAGTAAGAAGTTGTATGCATTTAGATGAAAATAAGTTATAAAAAGGCAGTAGAAAAACTCGAGAAACAGTATGGAAATGAACAAGTTATTGCTAATACATATCTAAAAAAGCTAGAAGACTGGAATGAAATCAAGAATGAGGATGGTGAAGCTATGGCAGATTTTTCTTTGTTTTTAGACTCTATCAATAATGCAATGGAAAATATTACTCCATTGAATGAATTGAATTCTACTGGTGCTATTTATAGAATAGTTAAAAAACTTCCCTACAAACAACGTGATAAGTGGAGATATAAAGTTGATAGTATGTATGAAGAAAATAAAAAGGTAAACTTTAGTACATTTACAAAATTTGTTGAAAAAGAAGCAAGAATCATGAACACACCACTGTTCGGAGAACTTGGCATTGGTACAAAACCAAAGCAAACAAAATTACAAAATGAAAAAGGTAGGTCACTTTATCAAAAGAAAATAATACATGACCATAAGAATAACACATAAAATGTTAATAATAATAATAATAATGGAATAATAATAATAAATGGACAATTATGGTAGTAGTAATAGTAGTAATAATAATAACAATAAATCTCAGTTTTGCAATTTTTGTAAAAAGGATAATCATAGTATACTTAAATGTAAAATCCTAGAAAAACAAAGCCAAGATGAAATAACAAAGTTCATTAAAGACAATAAATTATGCTTTAAGTGTCTCAGATCAAATCATTTTAGTAGTAATTGTAAAAGACCAGAAAAATGTGAAAAATGTAATAAGCAACATTTAACATTTCTGCATAGAGAAAAAGATAGTGCCAAAGAGCAAGATGGTTCAAATATCTCACCAGCAGCACTCACTGTGAATTTAGAAAATAAAGATAAGAAAGTAGAGTCAAAAGAATCAGGAAGTAATGAAACAAAAACCTTTCAGACAAAAGTAAGTAATAAAAAGTTATTTTATCCTGCAGTGCCAATTAAAATAAAGCTTAAAGGTAAAGATAAAGTGATTAAGACATACATGGGTCTAGATACATATTCTTCAGCATGCTTTATGGATTTAAATTTAGCTGCAGAACTAGGTATGTCATATATGAAACCTCAGAAAGATATAGATATTACTACTATGTATGGACAACATAAAATAAAGACATACATTTTAAATAATCTAGAAATCTATGATATTGAGATGAGGAAATCTGAAACCATAAATAATATATACTGCAAAGAAAATTGGCCCTTTAAAATGGAAGAGAGTCCATCTATCAATGATATAAATGGATTAGAATACTTGAGTCATGTGCCCTTCAATTTTATAAAATCAAAAATTGGATTATTAATAGGAATGAATCAAAGTAAATTGTTAAAACCTATTGAAGTAGTGGAAGGTCATTATAACTATCCCTTTGCAGTTAAATATTCATTTGGATGGGCTTTACAAGGTTCGACACCAGATGGTATACCAGCTTTCATGAGTTTAAGATGTCATAAGACCCAAATACAACAAGAAGAAAATGATAACTTATTTGAAAAATATTGCTTAAGAGAGTTTTCTGAAAAGAATCCTGAACAAGTCTGTGACAGTGTTGAAGATCAAAGGTGGAAAAATAAGGTTGAAAATACATTACAAAGAACAATTACAGGTAAATTTCAAGTTGGTTTACCATTTAAAAAAGAAAATCAGCATTTTCCTAATAACAAAAATCAAGCTTTAGCAAAATTGTATTCATTAAAAAGTAAATTTTTGAAAAATGAAGAATATTTTATACAGTATAGTGATAACATAAATGAAATGTTAAAACTAAATTTTGCAGAAAAAGTTGAGAAACATGAATTATTAAACAATGACAGATTCTATTTAACACACCATAGTGTAATCCATCCACAAAAAAAAAAAATGAGAGTAGTATTCAATGCAGCTTTGCCATACAATGGTATTTCTTTAAATAATAGTTTACTCACAGGTCCTGACTATATTTCCAATCTACAAGGCATCCTTTTAAGGTTCAGAAAAGAGAAATATGCTTTCATAGCAGATATAGAGAAGATGTTTTATCAAATACAGGTACTTGACAAAGATAAAGATTATCAGCGCTTTTTATGGTTTCCTGATGGTAATTTAAATAAAACTCCAGAAGAATATAGGGTTAAAGTTCATATATTTGGTAGTGTGAGCTCTCCTTCAATTGCAAATTATGTCTTGAAGCAAACTACAAATGTAATTGAAGCAGAAAAATTCAGTAAGTTAGCCAAAGATACCATACTTAGAAATTTCTATGTTGATGATTGTTTAAAGTCTGTGAAATCAGAAAATGAGGCTGTAGCAGTTTATAAAGAAGTTAAAGAGATTTTAAAAATTAGTGGTTTTAATCTGCATCAAGTAGCTAGTAATTCAAAGAAATTTTTAGAAAATATTGATAAACAAGACTTAAGTAAAGATTTTAAAGAAATAAACCTATCTTTAGATAAATTACCTTTACAAAAAGTATTAGGCTTAAGTTGGGACCCAGAAAAAGATTTAATGAAAGCTAGGGTAGATATACAAAATAAAGAATTAACAAAAAGAAGTATACTCAGTTGCATTTTTTCCATATATGATCCACTAGGATTTATTAGTCCAGTGCTACTAGTAGCTAAAAAGATATTTCAAAATTTATGCAACAAAAAGGTTAATTGGGATGATGAAATTCCATCAGATATAAAAAAAGTTACATAAAATGGCTAAATGATGTTAATAAGCTAAATGATTTTCAAGTTCCTAGGCCATACAATCCAAATTGTCTAAAGTATAAAAGGGTAGAATTACATTATTTTTCAGATGGTTCACAAATTGCATATGCAGCAGTAGCATATATAAGATACATTGGAGAGAATGATGAAATATATTGTTCATTGGTATTATCTAAAACAAGATTGATACCATTAAATAAAAATTTGATGTTAACTATACCAAGAATAGAATTGAGTGCAGCCAAATTAGCTGTCAACATACATCAAATTTTAAAAAATGAATTAGATATGAAAATAAACAAAGAGTATTTTTGGATAGATAGTGAAATTGTATTACAATATATTAAAAATGAATCAAAAAGGTTTAAAAGATTTGTACATAATAGAGTTAATTATATTAGATCACAAACAGATATAAGCCAATGGAATTATGTACCAGGCAAGCTAAATATTGCAGATATAGCAAGTAAAGGGATATCTGTTAATGAGTTTTTGAACAATAAACTATGGAGCACTGGTCCAGAATTTTTGTACAAAGACAAAGCTCAATGGCCTGAGCAAAATAAAGAAAATAAATTAGATGATGAAAATGATGAAATTATAAAAAGTAAACCTGTAATAGCCACCATACAACTACAAGAAAGTTCAACAGACAAGCTCATACATTCTGTCTCAGATTGGATGAAATTAAAAACAAAGGTAGCATGGATTTTAAGAGTTAAAGAAAATTTGCATAAAAAAGCCTGGAATAAAGGTGCTATGACAATTACAGAATTAAAAGATGCAGAAAAGGCTATTTACAAATATGTACAAAATAAAGAATTTCATGATATACAATACAAAATAAAAAAGAAAGAAGCTTTGTCAAAAAGGCACATTTTGGCAAAATTCCTACCATTTTTAGATGATAATGGAATATTAAGAGTAGGTGGGAGGAATAAAAATCTGAATGATGTATCATATGATTTTAAACATCCAATTATCTTGCCAAATAGTCATGTTACAATGTTAATAATGAGACATTACCATAGAATTAATGGACATTTAGGAAAACAAACAGTTTTAAATGCTTTAAGAGAGAAGTACTATATCATTGGAGCAAGTAGAAGTATTAAGAAGATTTTAAAAGATTGCATAATATGCAGAAAGCTCCATACAAGGCCAACTCAGCAGTTGATGGGAGATTTGCCCAAAGATAGATTAAAATGTGATGTACCACCATTTACAAGTATTGGTATAGATGCCTTTGGCCCTTTTCTTGTAGTAAGGGGAAGAGGGAAAGTAAGAGAAAAAAGATATGGATTAATATTCTCATGTTTAAGTAGCAGAGCAATACATTTAGAAATGCTATATTCATTAGATACTGATGCTTTTATTAATGCTCTAAGAAGATTTATAAGCCGCAGAGGCAATGTGAAATTGATCCGATCAGATAATGGATTGAACTTTGTGAAAGCTAACAAAGAATTGAAGCAACAAGTTAAAAATTGGAATAATAAGCAAGTAAATAAATTCTTTGAGCAAAAAGAAATACAGTGGTTATTCCAACCACCCC
>JABUQX010009059.1:32500-35000 GCA_015478945.1 Trachelipus rathkii
GAGCTTGTCTCAAAGATTATTAAAGCACTCTCGCGGAGCAGGTCCAGAACTAGTGGAAAGGGCCAAGTGTAGATGAGGTAAGAAGCAGTCGAGTGGCAAGAACAAAAGAGTGTAAAGAGAACTACTGCTAATCCTAGCACCTTTAGCTCAGTAGCAATAAACTTACATCTCTCGAACAGTTATCTTTAACTCTTTATATATATATATATATATATATATATATATATATATATATATATATATATATATATATATATATATATATATATTTGCATATTTTAGAGATATATATTCCAGGTAATGCGTGTTACTTCGCAAACTTTTGGATCTATAGATACACAGAGATAGAGACATATATATATATATATATATATATATATATATATATATATATATATATAACATATATATATATATATATATATATATATATATATATATATATATATATATATATATATATATATATATATATATATATATATATATATATATATATATATATATATATATATATATAATATATATATATATATATATATATATATATATATATATATATATATAAATGTCTAAAGCTGACATCATGTAACTCGAGAAAGGCAGCACCTACAGTGCTGATTTGGAAATGTAAAAAGTCTGGCATATATATATATCGCATATATATATATATATATATATATATATATATATATATATACATACTCTATCTATATATATATATATATATATATATATATATATATATATATATATATATATGATTTCGTTCGAAGGCTCACTGATAAGCCGCCGACTTAAATTTCTACTCGATTCCCTTTTTTAATATTAGCGATTGGTGGCAACTGTTATTTCTCTGAGTCAAAAAAAATAGTTCCTTTTCCTATATGGCAAGGCAAGTTCGTATTTGCCGACCGACTCAATTAGCAGTCATTTTTTTTAAAGAATCCCAATTTAAATTACATTAGCAAGAAATAATAATAATATTATTAATAATATAATAATAATAATTAACTAATTAATTAATTTTATGCTAACTTGATCATCTCTTATACCGACTTATTTAATTCATAATTTCATATAGAATCATTGACTCATTCTTCCGACCAGAGTCGCCATACTCGCTTGAGTCAGACTCCTTCTAGGCTAGTAGCTAATTTGCCTCGGCAGACCAGTAGTTTTATTTTCATGTTATTAATGAGAATGTTTCTGTGTGGAGTTGGAGTTAGTAATAATAAGCTTTTCATATTATTTATTAAATATTAATTTATTACTGATTTTGTGCGCTTTTAATAAAATTGAGCTCTTAGTTTTATAAATACGGGGATATTGAATTCGTATTCGATTTAAGTTTCATTAAAAATTACTAAATTTTTTCCTGGGTGTTGTAGACATATATATATATATATATATATATATATATATATATATATATATATATACTATATATATATATATATATATATATATATATATATATATATATATATATATATATATATTAAGGTGTTACGGTAAAACTTAATAGTGCTAATATCGTGTATTACGGCCGCGTTGCATGTTTTTAGTGATATATAACTATATATATATATATATATATAACATATATATATATATATATATATATATATATAATATATATATACGGTATATATACTATATATAGGATATATATATAAATATATATATATATATATATATATATATATATATATATATATATATATATATATATATATATATATATATATATATATATATATATATATATATATATATATATATATATATGAGTTCTTGTTTGGCTCAGTGGGTTAAGGCGGCCACGAGAACGGACACAAAAAATTGTCGTTAGTAAGAGATTTTCTGCAATATTTACGTATTGCAGTTTACGGCATAGTGTATTACACTAATCTCAATACACACACATCACAACCATAGCCAACACATACAACAGAACAGTCTATTCACAAACAAATCACTCTTCTCATGCTTCTCGCATTGGAAAAGCCGCGTACTAGGATGCGAACCCACGCCTTACGGTGGCAAGCATTCCGACTACGTCGCGCTGAAGCAGGGCTTGCTATCGGGCCTAAATATTCCTGCACCTTCAACTTGGTCAGAAACCATACAAATATTTTACCCCCTTGAGGAAAAAAAAGAACCTACGGTTTGGTGATGAACCTCCCCCAGAATTCATGGGATAGAGAGTGTGTTTTTAAAAAAATAAATATATATATATATATATATATATATATATATATATATATATATATATATATATATATATATATATATATATATATATATATATATATATATATATATATATATATATATATATGCTGCTAAATGTATATATATATATTGCTATATATATATATATAAATATATATATATATATATATATTTTTTTTAGAAATTTAAATATAAATATATATATATATATATATATATATATATAAATATATATATATATATATATATATATAGTATCTTC
>JABUQX010009059.1:50000-55000 GCA_015478945.1 Trachelipus rathkii
TGCATCTTATTTTCTGTTCCTCTTTTCTCTTATCTTTTTTTTTTTTTTTTTTTTTATAGCTCTTGTTGGTACAACAGGATGCTGGTTCCAAGATAATCGTAATCATTTTTTGTGTACATTTCTCTTAATTCTTTCTCTGATCTTCTCAATTGATTTTCGGGTTAGTTATATCTCGTAACTTCCTAATTCTCATCCGTTCTACTCAATCCAATCATACCAAATCATTATAAGTTTTGTTTTCTCTAAATCTCTCGTTTCTGTTGCAAATTCTGTCAGTGTGTGCTTCACACTCGACTCTCCTTCTCTCCCTCTTTACACACATCCATACCTTACTCTCTCCTCCACCCCTACAATACATCACACAATATATATATATATCACTAACTAAATAATACTAACTAATTGACTAATATACTATCTATATATATATTTTATCATCGTATCCATATTCTCCTCTATATTATTTTATATATATATATATTTATATATATATATAATTATAATATAATACTTAATTACATCTATATATCTCTTATCTTATATCATCTCTCTTCTTATATCATATTCCACTATTATCTATATCCTATATATCATATTACTATTTACTATATATAATATCAAGTATTAATATATATATAATATATTATATATATTATATATATATTATATATAATCTATTCTATTAAATTATATAATAATTTAATTAATGTATGATATATATATCTATATATATATATATATTTATATCATTATATTATATATTATCTATACTATATCTGTAGCGATTTATGCTATTCTTATCTACTATATATATATATACTATACTATATATATATATATATGATATATATATATATAGTATATATATCTATATATATATATATCTATATATATAAATTATATATTACTATATAATATATATATATGTTATATATATATATATATATATATATATATTTATTATTCTATATTATATATATATATAAATATATATATAATATATTATATATAATATATATATATATATATATTTATATATTCATATACATTAATATTTATTTATATATCTATATATATATATATAATATATATATTATCATATATAGAGTATATAATATATATATATATATCTATAATTATATATTCTATTATATAATATATATATACTTATATATATATATATATATTCATATATCATATATTATACTTATATATATATATATATATATAATATATATTATATTATATATATATATATATATATATACCTTGTTCAGTAATTACATCCTAAATCCAAAATTTGTTCTGTAGATTCAACTGACAAAGAATAATATACAACGGTGTAAAGTGTCTTTGAAGAGACATCATAACTGCAAGTATGAAAACAACCTCGGTCGATGTAAATTGGTGCTTCTCAAAACCCTCTTGAGAGTCATTTCCTCACATTCAAAATAAAACTTTGACCCTTCTTACCGAAAGGCCGAATTTTTATTGCTTTTTTTAGCTTTCAAGAGACTACGTGTCCCTCTTGAGACCATTTTGAGGCCCCTCGATATCTGTGTAGCCAAATTTCTCCTCGACAGTCCTACAACAACAAATGCCGAGGCTAATTAACGCCAATAGGAAGATATTCGTCACTAAGGTTGGAATCTTTGGTTACACTCTCAAAGTAGCTTCGTCTTACACGTGAAAGCAGATGAGCTGAGAGAGAGACGCAAATCATATTTAATTACAAGAATTTCTACTTCGCATGCTATCAACAACGTCAAACAATAAGTTTGGAAAACCTTTATATATATATATATATATATTATATATATATATATGTTATATATCTTTTATTATACTATATATATATATATTATATATATTATATAATATATAATATATATATATACTATACATCACCCACCTGAGAAGCAAAAGCTTCTTGATATCTGATGTTAAAGGTCGATATGCCCTGGTGCACAGAATTTGAAAGTGCCTAAGCTAAAGTAATGGAGAAAATAGAAAGAAAAACCAAAAAAATAAAAGCCAAACTAAGTTCAAAGTTAAAAGGTCGAGATGACATTAAAAACTATAATTAAAAGTCTGTAAATCAAAGATTGTGAAAATAATAAAGGGAATGAAAAATATTCAATTTTTTTCAGATGAGTCAATTTTCAACAACTCAAGCTACTTGTTAAGTTTGGGGTCATAAAGTTGGAGAGAGGAAGGGTGATGATGCGTCGAAAAGACGAGTTCATTAAGCCTTCTCAAAGAGATGGTAATGCCATCGACGAGTTATAAAGTGCAGTGTATGTGTATGGTAAGAATATAATTAGTGATTCAGAAGTTCGTTGTTTTGATAGTTCTAGGAAGAGTCCAGTGATAGTTGGAGGAACTGATGTGATGAAAGCCATTGACTACACCCATTCAAAAAAGTATGTGTGAGTAGAATCACACGATCATATGATGCGAACTCCAAGCAAAGAACTACTTATTGTTCAGTAGTAAGTAACTGATTTCTATTAGACAGTTTGCGAGCACTTAAGAGCATCTAACTCCTTACAATATGAAAAATAACAATGTGATCTTTCACTAAGAAAATAAGAAATATTTAGGGGACACGACGAATGTTTGAGTTTGTGTATTTCGGAAAAGTGCTAATGTTGTCCGAAATATTACGTCCAGCTAAGATACATGAACAAATTAGAAATGGTATGTTTATTCTGACTCCTCAAATATAGATACGAAAAGATCAGGGATGAAAAAGTTGAAATAAGATTATGGATATAACATACTTTGAGGAATACAACCATTTAATGGTTCAAAGGAGAATGATGACTGGTCCAAAGACTTTTTTGCAGAGCATAACAGGGAAAGAAAATAAAGGGTTGCAGAGAAAAGAAAGACATTCGAAAAAGGAATCTAAATTTATACTTGTCTACTGTAACGAAACTAAAATCATTTCCCACCAAAATGATACAAGGAGTAGAGCATTTTGAGAACTATTATATTATATATATTATATATATATATATATAAACTATATATAATATATATATATATATATATATATATAATTATATATATATAATATATACTATATTATACTATATTATATATATATTCTATCTAATAGTATATATAAATTATATATTTAATATTATACTCTTATATATATATAATTATCTTATATTATATATATATATATATACTATAATATATATAAATATTTTGTATATATATATTATTATATATATTACTATATATATTAATATATTATTCATATATATATATATATTTATATTATTATATAATATATCATATATATTATATATATATATTATGGGTAACTAGAGTTGTGCATAGTGACTCCTCTTTTTCACACTAAATGCACTATTATACATTCACACATTATCTTGCAATATTTTTATCAAAATGGGATGAAAAAACATATCTGCGGGAAAGCCAATGATATCCCTCACCCTCCAATACCACATCAAAGTATGGGAGTTTAAGGCCACTGATGATGGGGCTTGTTCTGTCCAGACTAATCTGACAAGCCCGGGAGCATGGTTTCATTTCATCACTTCTAATCTTCTGCTTTAATCACAGTCTCTATTCTAATCTGCGCTTTGTGGAACCACCTATTTTCTCCTAGACCTCCACTTTACTCCTTAATGGAAACTCAGGGTCAGTGACGCCCGCCCGGTAGCAAACTCTTCTATACGTTTCCTCTTACTATTTCCATTCTCAATTTCCAGGAAATGGTGGATGTGGTACATATGTAACCAACGTTGCTATCTGCTTTCGTTTTTCTAATTTTGATTGTTCTGAATTTTCTACTTTATAACTGAGACTCTCTTGATAATCTACGATTAAATCGATTTGTTCCCTCTATTTGTCACCTAATCTACTGAACTAAATTCTTAATGTATAGACTATCTTAACTTCAGAATAGAAATTATTTTCTCCACTTCTCCCTTTTCTGAAAACCTCATTCTTGATGATTTCATCATTCACATCGACAATGCTTTCCTCTTGTTTCAAGATATCAGTTTGGTGGATTTCGTACTAAACTATTTGTCTATCCAAATAACAATGTTGTAGAGTTTCACCAGTTCTAACCGTATTTCAGACAGTCTTGGAGATAAATCCACATTTCTTCCTTTTCTTAACATCTAATCCTTCTCTGTAACTCTGTTAAACTTTCTCACCTCCTGAATCTCGCTCTCATAACTATCTCAAATTCCCCTGGACATATATCTACATTAGCCCTTCTTGCCTCTTTAGGACAAAGGCGCCCCCTAAGGTAGAGAACGTTTGGGGCATTCGCATGCTGAGAATTGATCGAACCTCGGTTGCACTTCTCTTTATTTCCCCTGGAATGTTACTTCTCAGTTGGAGGGATCCCTTGGAATGATTACTGTCTCAGTTGGAGGTTCCTTGGAGTGATCCTGAGTGATCCCAAATAAAGTGCCGCAATTCACGCTTATTTTCACGGCGATTTTCTCTGCATGGAAGTGTATTTCATTTTCTTTTCTACAAGTTAAACTATTAACTTTGATTGACTAATCAATTGGTATCAACCACAGGATTTAATATATTTTAATTAATTGTTTTGTCTTTAAACACCAAAATTCGGTGTACTATCATTTCGTCTTAAGAATCATTCATTATTATTCTCCACGACATGAAAACTCCATTGTAGGAAAGAAATTAGATCTTTCTGTTACTTTTTCTCTTGATCCTTCTGGCTTTAATGTAAAAGATGTCAACTCGAACTTTGCTGTTCCTCTTTTCCTCCTTCTTTTGTGACACAAATGCTCTTTACTTTCGCTAAAGCTAAATTCTTAGCTCAATTTGTTTCTAATTAGAATCTGAACATTCTGAATCTATCTTTCAATCTCCACCTCTCAAACTCATTCATGCCTAACATTGATTTCTTCCTCTCTCTCTCTTCGTTTCCCCCCTTCCCTCCCTCTCTTCTCTCTCTTCTCTCTCTCTCTCTCTCC
>JABUQX010009059.1:62500-76164 GCA_015478945.1 Trachelipus rathkii
CCAAAATCCCCAAGAAATCATAATAGAAATTATATAGGCATTAGCTGTCTAACCGAAAATCACCGACAATCAAAACTTAACACGTTTAAGCGGCAATTCCTTATTTATCTATAATTTGCCAGATGCTGCTTACAAAGTTGCAGCTTTTGCCTCCCACTAAAAGTGAGCGTTTGAAGCGCTCTCTTTTCGGATTATAAAGAATAAAATCGAATCATATGGACAATCGTTAAAGGAGGATTTTCTTTTAAGCAGTTTTTTTTTTTAAGGAAAACACTAAAAGGGAATGGTTAGGCAATGATGCATTGTTTCAATGAGAGGAATTAATTTTAAAAAGTAAGGAAGAAGTGCTTGGTAATCTATTTTTTTTTAAATTCTATAAAATATTTGCAATAGTTTTAAATTTGTATTAGTGAATATAAAATTTTGTATTCAGATTTATTCATATTATAATAAAAAATTTTATACAGAGAAATCAATGATATCATGAAATTATAATGACTATGAGATCTATAGGCTACAATTATACATCTAATGTTTGGAGTTTTAGAGCCGGAGCCGGAGACGAAGCTGGAGCGCAGAGCCGGAGCAAGGACAAGAGTAGGAGCCGGGCCAGGAGCGGAGCCTGCCGAGTGGAGCCAATTAACTCTTACTGATGAAGCCGGAGCCGCTATCTTTTAAAAATGATGGGCCATAGGCAGCAAATTTTAAACTTACAGAGCCGGAGTAGAAGTAAGAGCCGGTAAAAATTTGCTGGCTCTGCAGCCCTGGCTGAAGGTGGAGTCTAGACCTTTTCATCTTATCAACTCTTTGCTCTCACTAACTCTCTCTAACTCTCTTTCAATATCAATTGTTGCGCCATCTCTTTTAACACCGCCCTTAAACGGACACTGTTCTTCTGAGCTTCCAGTGGCATACCTCATCATTATGAAGGACTCGTGTAACACGCTTTTTACTGTCTCATTCTTTCTTTGTTCAGTTCCTCTGTTCTTGGACTTAATGGCTATGTTCAGTTTTATATGTGCTCTACTCTCTGTCTGTCTGTCTGTCTGGAAATAATGTCTGGAACACAATCCCTTTATATGTTTTTCCAGCTTCCTTTGACATGAATGAACACTTTCAAACGCACGCTTTTTATTTGGACATGTCGCTCTTTAATTTGGTCATATTTCTCGACTCTTCCAACCTTTGATGTGAAAAACTTGTATCACCGAGTTTGAACACTGACTTGACTTTCTATGAACATACCTTTCCCTTAGCTAAGAAGATTGCTTCGTGTTCAGTCTGTAGCAATGGGGGAACACTCTCGACTCTCTAACTATCGTCCTATAGCTTTAACCTTTGTAATTTTAACAAAGATTTTTATATTTATCCTTACACAGGAATATTTACGAAATATCTATATTTTCTGAATTTTATGCTCAGTTTCGCCAGTATGGCTTTACATTATTAATGCTCCCGACTGATAATCTTTCCGTTCTTTCTGATTCTTGGATCCTGATCTTTGGCATTTCTGTGAATCTTTTTTCTGTGGCGCGAGATATATTGAAAGCTTTCGAAAGAGTCTGGCACAAAGCTTTGATTTTTGATATTTTATCCGCCTTTTTGGGACCTTCCTCTCTCTAATTTTGTCTCCTCGGTTGTTTTGCTGCTGTGTCCGACACTATCGTTATATTTGATTTTCTATAGTTGTTTTCATATTGTTCTAGTGCTATTACAGAGTTCATTTTTCACTTTCAATATTAAGAAGAATACTATATATATATATACTTATATATCATATATATAATATATAAATATATATATATATTATATATATAATATATATATATATTATAATATATATATATATATATATATATATATCTATATATATATATTATATCTATGAATATATTATGTCGCATCATCTCCTATACTCCACTCCAATGGGCTGACGACTTCATCATTCTTTTCAATTATTATTCGAAAGATTTCCTCCTGTAAAGTCTTTAATAAAAATTAAGAAATGTGCTTGTTTTGACTCTGTTTCGTATTTAGTGTCTGAGTAGATGTGCGTACGTGTGCATATTTTAACGTTTTGTGCAATTTTCATGTGTTTGGCAACTTTTTTATTGCAGAAGGCACCAGATTCTAATAGGGATGCTTTCTGTAAGCTTGGATCCGCTGTTCAATAAAATGTTAATGACAACTAGTGATATGAGAAAAATTCGAGGTTAATTGTTTCAAGACCATCTTCCTAGCATTTTCTATAAAGACTGTTGAGTGAGACATCTTTCGAATAATAATTGAAAAGAATGATGAAGTCGTCAAGCATTGAGTGATTAGGAAGACAGACTGCGACATATATATATACTATATTATATATATATAATTTATATTTAATATATATATTATATATATATATATATATATATATATATATATATATATATATATATATATATATATATAATATATATATTATATATAATATATATATATATATATTCAAGATCATTATTGAAAGTGAAAAAATGAACTTGTGATAGAACAGAACCCTAAGAAACACCACTATTGATAGCTAAAGAATAAACGATAGTTGTCGACAACAGCAGCAAAACAACGACCGGAAAGAAAATCAGAGAGAGAAGGTCCCAAAAAGGCGGATAAAATATCAAAAATCAAAGCTTTGTGCCAGACTCTTTCGAAAGCTTTCAATATATCTCGCGCCACAGAAAAAGATTCACAGAAATGCCAAAGATCAGGATCCAAGAATCAGAAAGAACGGAAAGATTATCAGTCGAGCATTAATAATTAAAGCCATACTGGCGAACTGAGATAAAATTAGAAAATATAGATATTTCTAAATATTCCTGTTAAGGATAAATATAAAATCTTTGTAAATTACAAAGGTTAAAGCTATAGGACGATAGTTAGAGAGTCGAGAGTGTTCCCCCATTCGCTACAGACTGAACGAACGCAATCTTCTAGCATTAAGGAAAGGTTGATGTTGATAGAAAGTCAAGTCAGTGTTCAAACTCGGTGATACAAGTTTTTCACATCAAAGGTTGGAAGAGTCGAGAAATATGACCAAATTAAAGAGCGACATGTCCAAATAAAAAGCGTGCGTTTGAAAGTGTTCATTCATGTCAAAGGAAGCTGGAAAAACATATAAAGGGATTGTGTTCCAGACATTATTTCCAGACAGACAGACAGACAGAGAGTAGAGCACATATAAAACTGAACATAGCCATTAAGTCCAAGAACAGAGGACTAAACAAAGAAAGAATGAGACAGTAAAAAGCGTGTTACACGAGTCCTTCATAATGATGAGGTATGCCACTGGAGAGCTCAGAAGAACAGTGTCCGTTGTAAGGGCGGTAGTAAAAGAGAGTGGCGCAACAATTTGATCTGCAGAAAGAGAGTAGAGAGAGTTAGTGAGAGCAAAGAGTTGATAAGATGAAAAGGTCTAGACTCCACCTTCAGCAGGGCTGCAGAGCCAGCATTTTTTACCGGATCTTACTTCTACTTCGGCTCCTGTAAGTTTTAAAATTTGCTGCTATGCTCCATCATTTTTTAAAAGATAGCGGGTCCGGCTTCATCATTTATAAAATTAATTGGCTCCTACTCCAGCTCCGGCTCCGGCTCCGGCTCCTACTCTTGCTCCTGCTCCGGCTCCGGCTCCAGCTCCGGCTCCGGCTCCGGCTAAAACTCCAACATTTAGTTATAATTTAGCTATAATCTCATCATCATTATAATTTCATGATATCATTGATTTCTCTGTTATAAAATTTTTACTGTATTTTAATAAAGATTCGTTGTTAGTGACATTTTTATTTTCACTAATACTAATTTAAAACTTTGCAAATATTTTATAGAAATTTAAAAAAAAATAGATTACAATTCACTTTCTTCCTTACTTTTAAAATAATTCCTCATTGAACTATTTGAACATGTGTATTATGATTTTATTTATTCAAAACTGTTGTTCCTTAAAAATAAAACTGCTTAAAAGAAATCTCCTTTAATATGTCCCATAGATTCGATTTTATTCTTTAAATCCGAAAATAAGCGCTCAACGCTCACTTTAGTGGGAGGCAAAGCTGCAACTTTGTAAGCAGCATCTTGCAAAATTATAAGATAATAAGGAATTGCCTGCTTAACTGTTAATTTTGATTTCCGGTTGATTTTCGGTATGACATCTAATGCCTTATATAATTCTACTTTTGTATTTCCTGAGGATTTTGGGGTTAAAGTTTTTTTTTTTTATTATTGACTGATTGTCATTTTTCGATCGCTTTTCTGAGTGCTCCATTTGCCTCCATTGCTTATCAACATTGACTTCTTCATCTTCATCTGACAAGTTACCATAAGGAATAATTTCTGAAATTGATGAACTATCAGACTCCGACCCAGTTCAGTAGTGTTATTAATTTTAAGTCCTAGTTCACAAAGGGCATTCCTAGCCTTTAATATCAGGTCTTCAGTTTTGAGGAAGAATCTGAACTATAGATCAACATAGATGTCAGAAAAATATTTTGTTTTCAGTTAACATAGATGGCAGAAAAATATTTTGTTTTTAGTTAACATTAATTCCTTTTTTTTTCCCCCTAATTTCACAGAATTTTTATGTCATTTGCTAAATAAAATATCTCCTTTATTTTCTATACATTAATTAGATGCTTCCATTCTCTATATAATTTTGAAACTGTCAAGCCTTAGCTTGAATCTTCTTTGCTGTAAGGTAAGGATATTTTAATAATTCTCTGAGGGTTTCAATTTGCTCACATTAACTGTTGAGTAGAGAAACTACAGGTGTACCTCACTTTTCCACCATAACGCTTTAAAACTTCAATTAATTTTTGGACACGTGCTAATTTTCATATTTGATGTGTTATCCATAACTACGATAAATAATTACTTGCCTTTTATAGATTTCGAATTCTTTGAAAACCAACAAAAACAAGTTGTTGGATATTTTCACTGAAATATTCCGATTTGGTATCTTTTACTACTAATGTTTTAGTAATATCGTTTATCTTCGCTCACATATCTAATATTAATAGCAATATAATTTACTTTTGCCCTTGTACAAGCATTCATATTCAAATGCACAAATTGTCACTTAAGCATTTATTAATCATGCGTTTTGGTTATAACAACCCTTACCCCCTTACCATGAATTGTTTTCTGAATTTTTATAACAACCCTTGCCCTTCCCCCTTACCACTGAAATTGCTTTCTAAATTTCTCACTTCACATAGACAAAGCAAGTTATTTGTTTTTTTTTTTTTTTTTTTTTTTTTTTTTTTTTTTTTTTTTTTTTTTTTTTTTTTTTTTTTTTTTTTTTTTTTTTTTTTTTTTTTTTTTTTTTTTTTTTTTTTTTTTTTTTTTTTTTTTCCTATTTTTTTTTTTTTTTTTTTGAACAATTAAATATTACCAGCTTTAATCTGACTTATTGAGGTTAAAAGCTTATCCTGAGCCGCTTAAGTAAATATTAATTTTATTACTACAACATATATACATTTTTTTAAATTTAAAAGAGGGGGGTGGTAAGGAGCCTAGAAAAAAATGGGGGGTGTTGAAGTTATTTATTAATTTTAGTTCATATTTCTTTATAATATATTTTACTTATACTTAATGATATCATATATCTACTTATATTATATATACATAAATTATATTATCATATATTATATATATATATATATATCATATTATATTATATTATACTATTAATTATATATATTTATTAATATAATATATATATATATTAATATATATATATAGTAATTATTATATTTATATTATATATATATATATATTAATATATATAATATATATATATATATATATATATATATATATATATATATATATATATATATATATATATATATATATATATACTATATGCCATTGCGATTTTTAAGTTTTGGTAAAGTAAAAAAAAATTGGGGGGCGCTGAAAAATAATTGATTTTCAAAGTGGGTGGTAGACGAAATAGGTTTGAGAGTCTATGGTCTATAGCCTTCAGTTTTGCCGCTATTCCTAAAAAAAAAATCCCGTAAACAGCGACAAAACGGTTGGATATACAAACCGATGATTTAAATAAAAAATTTGTATCTCGTTGAGATATAAAACCTGAACTTTCATTTTTTGATAGGATAAAAATAAAAAAGACGGCGAATTTTTTTTTTTTTTAATGTTATTTTTGGATTTAGCTCAACTAAATTCATAAGAAATAAATCTAATATATGTCAACAAAATTTGCGTTTGGTAGTGAAGTTACCTATAAAAAATAGTAATTACCTGAGCCGGTAGAAGTACCTGCTCAACACCCCAAAAAATTTCGCCTCCGGCTATGCCACCAAAAAAATTATACTCCGACTCATCCAAAATTGGGCTCCTTCCCCGCGCAGCCCTGCCTCAGCGTTTTGGGGGGGGGGGGGGGGGGGGTGTTCTTGCCTGTGTGTGTCTGGGGTGGTGTGGCGATTATTGAAAAAAATAAGACTACCTATTTCAAGGGAACTGTGGTGGGTGGAACCACTCCAGAATAGACAAACTCCATACAGGGGAGAACAACAATATCCCCCATCCCCTATAAAGAGAAAGCAACTGAGGTGGTGTAAAGGTAAAGATATATATATATATATATATATATCAGTATATATTATATATTATATATATATATAATATATATCTATATATATATATCATTATATATATATATATTATATATATATATATATAATATATATAATATATTAAATATATATATATATATAAGTATTAGCATGTATACAAAGATACACACAATTACCCAAAGAAAGCGAGAGATGCTATTTTTCTTCTATTTATATTGAATATTCTTTCCTTGATCTGTGAAAAAATGCAGTATCGATTCCGATAAAAATCAATATGTACAATAATATCTCGACACTTTTGTCATTAAAGTCTAATTATCAAAGAGTCGAGGATTTCTGACACTGAATGAGAAGATAAATGTAGACTTTTTTAATTATTAAGTCGACACGAGGAGCAGAAGAATTTAGGCTTTAGAAGAGTCTTTCATTAGTATGATTAAATTGTTACACTATGTTGAGTTATATTGAAATGATAATTTATTGATATAACTGACAACGTATATATATATATATATATATATATATATATATATTATTTATAAGATATATATATATTATATATATATACTATATATATATATATATATATATATATATATATATATATATATACTATATACATTATTCCTGTATATATTATATATTCGAAATTATGTTTTTGTATAAAATATTATATATATTATATATATTATATATTATTATTTATTGTAGAAGAGAGAGAGAGAGAGAGAGAGAGAGAGCAGATGAGAGAAGAGAGAAAGAGAAGAGAGAGAGAGAAGAGAAGAGGTAAGGTGAATATGCGCAGGTTTTTGTATATACACGCTAGTCTTTATAATTTCCTTTTACGGGTTTGCAATGTCGACCTTATCAAGGAGATAATAAATCACCAATAATGATTTTTATAGCATCAATATAATAAGATCTCTCTAAGCAACCTCAAAATAGCAGCTTACTAATTAGGAATAACGTTTGTATAAGACACCGTTGGTCAACCGAAGCCTTTCATTCGCACGAGAGAAATCATCTTAAAAGCTGCAACAAAGCGTTTCTTACGTCTATGAAAGATATTTATGAAAGCTTTAAAAATACGTGTAAAAGTAGTCACTTTTTTGCCCCATCATTATGACTCTTAAAATCGACATATTAATCTCTTTGACAATTTCAGTACTGTTCATGCAGAGGAGTTTTCTTTTTATGAAATTTTTTTTTTTTTTATATAAATATTTTCTTGTAGGTTATATAGTTAAACGATGATTAAATGCTGAGAGAGATAGACTATGAAACAATTTTGCACATATTTTATTAGACATAGTTTGTTTTTCTTTATCAACTACGATGCAATAAATTTTTGAATACACACTTTTTCTATTTTTCTCCATGTATTCTGCGTTACAGAATATTATCAGTCCGGATTTATTTTATTTTATTTTGTGTACGTTATTATTTTAGTTATAAATGACTTAGCTTATTTTTTCCTGCACAAATTCTCCTTGCTCTCTCTCTCTCTCCTCTCTTCTCTCTCTCTTCTCTTCTCTTTCTCTCTCTCTCTCTCTCTCCTTTTTTAATGTTGATATAAAGATAGATAACTATATATATATATTATATATTATATATAATATATATAATAATTATATATAGTATATATATATATATATATATTAGTTATTTATATATATATATATATATGTTGAGCAAGTCTAGTTATTGACCTTTTTATCTAACGTTACCCAAAAAAAATAGTACAGGCTATCTTTATGGACCATAAATTAGACTTTCCTATTATAGGGATTTTTTGATGATTAAATATTATAGGACTTTACGTTTACGACTCCGTCCCCAGTTTTTATTTTTTTTTTATTTTTTTTTTTTTAACTAAGGAATAACCCAAGGGTAAACGGCAAAGATGGCAGGAGTTCGGGTCTCTCGGCCTTCCGGGGAAACGACAACAGGGAAGGACTATTTCCCCCCTCCGGGGAGGGTCTACGGAACCCCGATCTTTGGGTATTCTGGTTCGCCGGGGGTTCTCCGGGCCTCCCCAGCGGGGTATCGGAAATCGTCGCCCCTTCTGCTCCCGTCGGCTCGAGCCCCCTATTTTTGTTTTTATAATGACTTAAAAATAATATATATATTATATATATATCTATAATTATATATATATCTAATATATTATATTATATTATATATATATACTAGTTATATAATATATATAATTTGTTATATTTATTTATATATATAATTATATATATATATTATTATAATTCTCGTGGGTTCTGCAATGACGTCGAAACATTATAATTAACAACTTCATAACAATCTTCTAAAAATTGAATATTATCTTCACTTATTTTTATAACAGTTTTTTTATTTGTATTACTTTTAATTTGCAACCTCGCTAATAATTTTATATCATTTTCATTTAATAAAACTGCATTTTTGAAGACTAAAACGAAACACAACCTAACGAACCAAGTTTAAGGGAACAACTGAAAAAAGATACGAGTCTACATTGGGTAAAAAGTCTATAAATTACTCCGCGTCATAAAGTAGAAACTATTCATAGTGTAATTTTTTTTTTAAATTATAACTTCTCAAAATAATTCCCTATAATTTTATTAATATATTTTTAATGTATATTCATTTATAATAAGTTAAAATAAAAAATTTACTTTAGATCAAAAGGTCAATAAGTAAAGACTTGTCCTATATAATATATATATTTAATATATATATATATATATATATATATATATTATATATATAATATATTATATATTGTATATTATATATGTATTATATATATTATATATATATTATATATATATATACTATATAATTATAATATATATAATATATTAATATATTATAATATATATTATATATATATTATATTTATATATCTCTATATATATATATTATATAATTCTATATATACTTATATATATATATATACTATATATTATATATATATATATATATATATATATATTATATAAAGTGGTTCTTGCATTCATTCGAAAATTTCCACTTCTCTATATATATCCAATTGCTTACAAAAGCCTGCCTGAAGCTTGCTTTAATTCGTAGTCGAAAAATTTTACAAATGATTTATCTAATACATTCTCGCAATGTGCTGAGAATAATTAACCGAGCTGCAACTTTGCTAGAGGTAATAAAATGTTCATAACTTAAAATGTTTCCGCATTTTTTTTACAACAGAAATAAACGATTTAAAAGAATGATCTTATTGATCCACACCACACATTTCCACACACCACACACACACGCACACACATCAACCTCACACACACACACACCACACGCGACGGCACGCATACACACACAAATAATATATACTATATTATATTATATATATATATATATATAATATAAATATATATAATTATAATATATATATATATATTATATTATATATATATTATATATATATATTCTGGTGGGAAAGGATAGTGGCTGACATAAAGTCCACCAGAGAAGGGTAGTTGAGATAACAGGTCGTTTAATCAAGGGTCGACATGAACCGATGCACGGTATTTGAAAGTCCTTAAGTCATTCGAAGTGGGTAAAATAAAAGATGGGATTGTGTTCCACGCGCTACCAAATGTGTGCATGTAAGAATGAGCATAACAGCTAAGTCTGAGATCAGAGAGTTGGAGAATGAGAGATAAGATTGTGTAAATTGATGCATCGCACGATATCTCCTCAGTTGAGGAGGCACCATATATATGGCGTGTACTCCATACAAGGAAGAACAACGCTCTTATACAGAATACGCATCTGCGCTGGTGTGATAAAATTCCAATCATGCCCCAAAACATCTAACTTCTTTTAAACTTGTTAAGTGAGAGAAATAATGTAATCCTCCCAAGAAAGATCAAGAGAAAAGGAAATATCAGAGAGAGAGAGAGAGAGAGAGAGAGAGAGAAGAAGAGAGAGAGAGAGAGAGAGAGAGAGAGAGAGAGAGAGAGAGAGAGAGAGGGCAAGATCCAATTTTTTGCCTGGGACGGACCCATTTTCAGCGCCACCTAAAAATGGACATACATTTGGAATTTTCATGTAGGATTTATAATATATCAATATCACAATGTAGCTTTTTTTGCCTCTTAAAAGTTGATTTTCCGGTGTTTTTCTGTGACTGTAATCATTCTTTCAGAATTTTCAATTTTTCAAAATTCATGAAAATTCATGTTTCTGCTGACATTCTTCGAAGCAAGCTTCCAGAAATTTTTACAAAATGACTTCACTTGAAATATGATAGATAGGTCCATTACCAACAAAAGTACAGAAGTACTTTTTCGATTTTTTGAGTTTTAGCTGGCAGCGTTGCCCAATTTCCAAACCCATTTTTTTTTTTTTTTAATCTTTGAAAATGAAATGCGATTATATTTTTTTTTCTGTCAAGTGAATGTGGCATAATTTAGGGCATATGTAGTCGGGAAAGATGCATCTTTTTACTTAGATAATTTTTGTCGTATACTTGAAACATTTTTTGACATCTTTTTCCAGTCATTTGTCTTGGTTATTGTACGAGAAAAATCAAAAACTTAACTTCATTTCAAAGAAATAATCTAGTAAAATGTCACTCCCCGATATTTTTCTAAGCCTGAAAATGTTATCACTTCGGCTGAACAAAAAAAAATTATCGCAATTTTTCATTTCAAAATTAAAAAATGGGTTTTGTGGGAAATTGGTGGACGCTGAGCACAAAACTCAAACAATCGAAAAAGTACTTCTGTATTTTTTAGATAATGGACCTATTATGCATATTTCAAGTTTGAAGTCATTTTGAAAAAATTCTGGAAGTTGCCTCCAAAAATGTCAGAAACATGAATTTTCATGAATTTTGAAATTTGAAAATTCTGAAGAAGTGACTAACAGTACAGAAACACCGGAAATCAAACGTTTAAGAGGGAAAAAAAGTACATTTTTGGTGTTTATATAGTCCAAATCGCTGAAAATTACGACATTTTATTGTCCATTTTTTAGTGGGGTGACAATGGGGGCCAGCCCAGCCCAAAATTGTCTTGCCTTGATTGGTATTCTAAAACTCTGGCAACAATGGAGTTTAAAAGAGATATACGATGTCAGGGATTAAGAGGGTTCACGGCTTCCAACTCGAGTTAATGTAGCGTACGCTTCAACAGGAAGAGAGAGAGAGAGAGAGAGATGAGAGAGAGAGAGAGAGAGAGAGAAGAGAGAGAGAGGAGAGAGACGAGAAGAGAGAGAGGAGAAGAGAGAGGGAGAGAGAGAGAGAGAGAGAAAAGAGAGAGAGAAATTACATGTTAGGCCATGAAATGAGTTTGAAAGGTGGAGAATTGAAGATGATTCGAATGTTCTAGATTTAACATTAGAAACAATTGAGCTAAAGGACTTAGCTTTTAGCGAAGGTAGAGGCATTTGTGTCTCAAGAAAGGAGGAAAAGAGGAAGCAGCAAAGTTGAGTTGACATTTTTTACATCAGCCCAGGAAAGGATCAAGAGAAAGAGGTAAGAAAGTTATGTTTTCTTTCCTACAATGAGGAGTTTTCATTGTCGTGGGAGAATAAATCTACATGAATTCTAAGACGAGAATTATAAGTACCACGAATTTTCTGGGGTTTAAAGACAAAATAATTACTAAAGGCATGTTCCTGTGGCCAATACAAGAATAGTTAAATCAAGGTTTATTTAGTTTTAGTTGTAGGAAAGAAATGAGAATGTACGCTTCTGCAAGAGAAAATCGCCGGTGAAAAATAAGCGCTTTGCGCACTTATTGGGATCACTCAAGGATACTGCAAAGGGACCCCTCCAACACGAGACAGTGATCAATTCCAAGGTCCCTCAACTGAGACAGTATCATTCCAGGGGAAATCAAGAAGTGCCACGAGTTCGATCATTCTCAGCATCGAAGTGCCCAAAACGTTTCTCTACTTAGTGGTGGCTTCTTCCTACAGAAAGAAGGCTGATGAGATAGAATGTGTAAGAATTAGTACGTTATGAGAGGAATCAGAGTGAAAAGTTTAACAAGTATAGGAGAAGGATTAGATGTTAAGAAAAGGAAATGTTGGATTATCTCCAAGACTGGTCGAAATACGGTTCAGAGCCTGTACAATCTACACATTGTTATTTTGGTAGACAATTAGACGCATTCACCAACTGTATCTTTGAGACAAGAGAAGCCATTGTCGATGGTGAATGATGAATCATCAAGAATTGAGGTTTCAGAAAGGGAGAGTGAGAAAATATTTCTATTCTGAAGTTAAGATAGTCTATGCATTAAGAATAGTCAGTAGAATTAGGTGACAAAGAGGGAACAAATCGATTTAATCGATGATTATCAAGCCAGAGTCCTCAGTTATAAAGTAAAATTCAGAACAATCAACATCTAGAAAAACGAAAGCAGATAGCAACGTTGGTTCAATGTCCAATCACATTTTCCTGAAATTGAGAATGGAAATAGTAAGAGAAACGTATAAAGAGTTTGCTACCGGGCGGGCGTCACTGACCCTGAGTTTCCATTAAGGAGTAAAGTGGAGGTCTAGGAGAAAATAGGTGGTTCCACAAAGCGCAGATTTAGATATGAAACCGTGATTAAAGCGAAATTAGTGACTGAAATGAACCATGCTCCAGGGTTGTCAGATTAAGTCTGGACAGAAAGCCATCATCAGTGGCCTTAACTCCATACTTTGAATGTGGTATTGCAGGGTGAGGGCTATCATTGGCTTTCCCGCAGATCAGTGTTTTTTCATATCCATTTTGATAAAAATATTGTCAAGATAATGTGTGAATGTACTAATAGTGATTTAGTGTGAAAAAGAGGAGTCACTATGGCACAAGCTCTATTACCCATTAGTATTATATATATTCTATAACTATATAATATATAATATTTATATATATATATATATATATATATATATATATATATATATATATATATATAATTATATTAGAAATATATATTATTTATAAATATTATATATATATTATTATATATATATATATATATTATAATTATATATATATATATATAATATAATTAT
>JABUQX010009060.1:7500-12500 GCA_015478945.1 Trachelipus rathkii
TAATAATATACTTAAATAATTATTTTTAATAACCAGGCAAAATTAAGTGAACAAGGGAGGTACGAAGTAGCAGCAGATCCTGACGATCACAACAACGATCAGACAAACAAATATTGTTCTCAAGGGAACATCACTGCTCCCATTTGCTACATTCCTCTCTATTTCATATGCGGATTTGATCCAGTAGAGCTGAATAAGGTTTACTTTATTATTATTATTATTATTATTATTATTATTATTATTATTATTATTATTATTATTATTATTATTATTAATATTATTATTATTATTATTATTATTATTATTATTATTATTATTATTATTATTATTATTATTATTATTATTATTATTATTATTATTATTATTATTATTATTATTATTATTATTATTATTATTATTATTATTATTATTATTATTATTATTATTATTATTTTTATTATTATTATTATTATTATTAAATATATATATAAATATATATATATATATATATATATATATAATATATATATATATATATTATATATATATATATATATATATATATATATATATATATTATAATATATTAAATATATATATATATATATATATAAACCGGGTGCTTTAAAACTACGTTTGAAGCGTTCTTTTGTGGGGACGTGGATGGTTAGTGGGTAAAGCGCCGGTTACTGTTAACCTAGCAACGCGGAGGTCCAGTGTTCGAATCCCGCTGATGAAGAGTAAATCTTCTGTGACTCATTTCATTTAAATATATATATATATATATATATATTATATATATATATATATATATATATTATATATATATATTATATATTTATATAGGCCTATATTATATTATTTTTTATTATCATTATTTAATTTTGTTGCTTGTTGTTTATTGTTATTAAATTTAACTTATATTTAATAATAATTTAAATAATGTAAATAATAAAACATAATAATAATAATAATAATAATAATAATAATAATAATAAATATAATAATAATAATAATAATAATATAATATAAATAATAATAATAGTAATAATAATAAAATATAATAAATATATAATAATAATATAATATATAATAACAATATAATAATAAAATAATATAATTATAATATAATAATAATATAATAATAACTAATGAGAATATAATAACACTGACCAACAAAAAAAAAAATTTTTTTTTTTGCTGCCAAGGATATTTTATCGAATTATAGTATATCGGGTGTGCTGATTTCAGAAATGACATTAGTTTTCAAGATGCTCTAGTTCTTGAGATACAGGGTGGTTCCAGATTTACTCTTATAGAAATATCTTTTAATGCATTTTTTACAGTAATATCGTTTTATTTTCTTTTAGGGGCTTACCTTATATATACTTATTTTTTCTATTTTTAGAACACTATGAGTACTTCACGAGAGCCTGTTTGAATAACCCAATGTATTCTGCTAAATTCTGTGGGTGAATATTGCCAGGGAACCAAAGAAGAAATATTACTAACTTTGGGAAGCAAGCATATCTGGCATACTTTGGAATGAAAACTCTGAGACAAGTAAGTCTTGGGCTCTCCCATATGGTCCTGTAAACGTGTCGTCAAAAATCTAACGTCAGTGGAAAATGGACCAAAAAAAGGTTAAAATTTGGTGTGCCTATGGTATGGCGGGAGCGCAAAGAATCACCACAGTGCCTGTTATTTTTGTGTTTGGTTAATGTGAAAGGTATCAATCGTTAAAAGAAATTTGAGTATCCGGATTTGGAATCAGCAGGGCGACCTGTACAACACTCCGACGATGTCCCCATCCCAGTGTCACTACATTCCCAGACCTAGCATTGTCTGATGAAGAAGTATCCAGGATTTGGTGTGAACACGTGCAGATAGTGTAGTGAATATGAAGAAAGTACTTCTACACAGCACAGTTCTCCCCGGAAGAGATCATGTTTAGTACGAGAGTTAAGTCTCTCCAAACAAGATTCTGAGCTTTTAGCATTTAGACTAAGTAAAAAGAACTGTCTCAAGGCCGCATGTAAAATTAGCTTTATTTTCGGACAAGAGGGTAGTACTTCTTCCATATTTCATTGAAGAAGAAGACCTATTATACTGTAGGAACATCCCTGGACTCCTACTCCAAATGGGGTTATCCTAAATACCACCAAAGATTGCGATTGTTTAATAGGATGTTCAACGAGAAGCTGAAGTGTTTTTTTATTGTACATGGCAATAGTTATGTCATCGATTCCAATAGTCACTCAAAAAACTGAAAGGGAATAATGAAAAATATAAGACATGAATCTTGCAGAGTTAGATAAATGAAACACAGTGGTTATATGCGGTTGATTTGGAAGATGTCAACATTTACTTGGGCAGCAAGCGGATTATACTAAGTACCCTTGTTTTATATGCTTGTTGGATAGTAGGGCGCAAAAGAAGACCACTGGGAAAAGTTGTATGGCCTGCTATGGAAAATATGACTGTAGGTGAATCAAATATCTTAACGAACCACTGGTTGACAGGGGAAAAAATTATTTTCCCACCACTCCACATTAAACTAGGACTGATGAAGCAATTTGTTAGGCCCTAGACAAAGATGGTGAATGTTTCAAATATATTTGCAGATTTTTCCAGGGTTGAGTATGGAGAAACTCAAAGCTGGAATCTTTAGCGGCCCTCAATTCGCCAAATCATCAAGGATGACAATTTCATAAATTCCATGACTGATATTGAAGCATTTGCCTGGAAAAGTTTTGTCTTGGTTGTTCAGAACTTTTTGGGCAACCATAAATCTGCCAATTATGTAGAACTCGTACAGAAAAATGCTTTCAGACTTCAAAATTTGAATGCTAATATGAGCATAAAAGTTCACTTTCTAAATATCAATTAGATCGGTTTCCGGATAATCTAGATGTTATAGTGAGGAACAAAGGAAAGGGGAAGAGGTTCCATCAAGATATCAGGTGATGGAAGAAAGATACAAAGGAAGATGGATACACACATGATGGCAGACTATTGTTGGAGCCTTCAACGTAATTGTCCACATTCTGCACACAGAAGACAATCATTTAGACAACGATTTGTAATGCATTAATTGTGATTTCATTGTACTGAATTGGAATGTTTTGACTTATTGATTTTTAATGTAACTTATTCATTTAACATTTGATATTATCTTTCGTGTTTTTTTTTTTGTGAATTACGTTACAACTAACATAACTTGTTGTTATTAATGTATTTTTTGTGACCACCCTGTATCAAAAACTAGAGCTAATCTAGGAACGGAGGTCATATTCGGAATCAGGGCAACAAGTTACCTATAAATTGACCTTCAAATGTTTTGCCGCAAAATCTTTGTTGGCCAGTGTAATAATAAGACATAAAATCAAATACTTGCAAATATCAACCTGTTTGTTATTTAATTATTTTTTTATATATGTTAAATAGTAATAATATTATTATAAATAATAATATAATAATAATAATAATAAAAATAATAATAAAAATAATAATAAAAATAATAATAAAAATAAAAATAAAAATAAAAATAAAAATAATAAAAAATAAAATAATAAAAATAATAAAATAATAAAAATAATAAAAATAATAATATAATAATAATAATAATAATAATAATAATAATAATAATAATAATAATAATAATAATAATAATAATAATAATTAATAATATAATAATAATAATAATAATAATAATAATAATTCAGGAATTATATCCAGTCATTATGGCTCACGAACCCGGTGGCTCGTCTTTCCATACCGTCAATCATTACGCTCAACAGATTCTTTCAGGTAATGTAATATACAGGGTGAGTCAGAAAGGAACGGACCAAACTCTAGGAGCGGATTGTACACAAGATAATAATGTAAAAAAAAACTCGTATGCTCTTATCTGATTTTCATTTGTTTTCATTTTATAGTGTAATGACAATTAAACAAAATTTCATACATTAAACATTTGAAAAAGTGAAATATTGATATATATTTTTTTTTCTACTTATCCGATCAACATCAAATTATCAGGGCTTGTATAATCAGGCGAGATACATCCTTTTTACTTAGATAATTTTTCTGTATACTCAAAAGAACATTTTTTTAAAATTTCCCCCCCAAAATTTTTTTTTAAATTTGTTCCAAGAACAAATCCAAAATTACTGCATATACAAAGAAGTTATCTAAATAAAAAAAATGAGCATCTCCTCCGACTACAAATGTCATGAAAATTTCATGTAGATCGGATAAACGGAAAAAAATATCTCAATTTTTCAATTTGAAAACCCAAAAATAGTAGGTTTTGAAAATCGATCACTGCTCAGATATGGGGTCAAATATCAAATTTCTGCTCCAATACATTTTAGATAATTATCCAATCTTTGTATATTACAAGTTTGAAATCATTTTGAAAAAAATTGTTGGAGAAGTTTCGACAAATGTCAAAAACATGGATTTTCAAAAATTGAAAATACCAAAACATTGACTACAGACACAGAAAAGCACTCAAAAACGACGTTTTAGATGTCAGAAAAGGCTACAGTTTGGTATTTATTTGATCAAAATCTGCTGAAAATTCCGAATTTTATGTCTATTTTTAGAAGGGAGGAAAAATTGGGCTCAGCCCGAAGCAATAATTAGAAAGGGCACGCTCCAATTATTGCTTCGGGATGAGCCCAATTTCCCCAACCCCCTAAAAATGGACATAAAATTCGGAATTTTCATTCGATTTTGACCAAATAAATACAAAACTGTAGCTTTTTCTGACGTCTAAAACGTCGTTTTTGAGTGTTTTTCTGTGTCTATAGTCATTGTTTTATATTTTCATTTTTGAAAATCCTATGTTTTTGACACTTGTCGAAACTCCTCCTACAATTTTTTTCGAAATGACTTCAAACTTGAAATATACAAAGGACGATTTTCATAAACCTACTATTTTTGAGGTTTCAAATTGAAAAATTGGGATTTTTTTTTATTTGTTTATCCGATCTGCTTGAAATTTTCAGGACATT
>JABUQX010009060.1:20000-22500 GCA_015478945.1 Trachelipus rathkii
AGAGAGAGAGAGAATCTGAGTTATTTAACATCGGCTAATTATAGTTTCCGTTATGCTTCATTTTCTTAAAAATATTCAACTTTTTCAATCTTCGAAACTAATATATGATTATTAAAATACTTTTAAAAGGAAACATCTTTTGAATATTTCCAAGTTTAATTCCTTCTAGATAAGAAGAAACTTCAATCAACAGAATTTTGAGCTTGAAATTTAATTTCTAGCAGATAAATTTCTTGTCACTTCATGTTCGATATTGTTGACCTTTGACGAAATAGAAGCCAAAATTCTTCAAAATTTGTCACCTTTTTAAGGACGCAGTATATTACGGAATTAACTAAATGAAGTTGTATAAAGTTTATAATTTGTCTCTTGAAATTATAATCCCAATCATATTCTTTTAAGAAGGTTTCCAGCTAAACTCTTCTTATACACCATATATTTCTAATGAAACTTGGTAAAAATATTTTACGATTAATAATTAAAATTATTTTTCAAATTGTTATCAAGCTTTGTTAATTTATATGTTCTTTATCTGAAGGTGAAAGTTTCAATGATATTTATATTAAAACTTTTAATTTTACTTACGTTACCTTTAATTGAATATCACATTTATATATCACTTAATATTTAGAAAAGAATATTTGTCTTTATTAATTAAAAAATAAGAAAATCAAAAACTTATTTTAAACAAACTTTATTGTTTAATTTTGGAATCGGAGATCTACACAACACTTAAAAATAAAGAAAATCAGATTGTCATCCAAATAAAAAACTGACATACCCAGAAATACGCTCTTAGAAAGAATGTTAGTCTAATTTGCAGGAGGAAAATAAAAGATAAAGTCTATTTCAGACTTTACCAGTAAATTATGAGAATTACTTAATGTTTTCACGTTTTCGTCATGTCAATAAATTAATCAATTGCCAAAAGAAATAGTACAGCAAGCTTCTAGAACCCTATTGACATAAAATGCTTTCAATCAGACTCATCACAAGATTTTGTCCTGGAAGTACTTGGGTTGATCTGAAGTAGATGGTCAATCATGTTTCCTCAGTCACAGTTACAAATATAAGAAAGGTCAGAGGTCAAAGGTCAGATGCTCCAAGGCTATCTCTCCAAGATTCAGCAATTTGCAACTATGCTGGTTGTTGTCTAAATAAATAAAAACGAGCAATGGATTGAGTCATTGGCATAAGAGTGAATAGGGGATGACGTGACAAATAGGTCGTTACTTAACCAAAGATAAAGATTAGAAGATAGAACAGAATTTGAAGAATCTCCTTTACTGATAGATTTAAAAAATGAAAGGTGGTCTACAATATAGTGACCGGAAAGAAGACTAGGCTCTGTTAAAAGCTTTCGATACGTCCACCCAAAGAAAAAGATATAATATATTTATATATATATAATATATATATATATTATATATATATTATAGATATTATATATATATATTATATATATATATATAATATTGCTGAAGGGCAAAGGACCAAAATTCAGAGAAATTGGTAAGAAGATTTTAGATTCTCAAGGAAATCATATTGGCAATCTGGGATTCAATTAGATACAGGTACCGGGAGCTGCACTCAAGGTTTTGGTGATAGAGAAAGATGGACAAGTTCAGGAGGTGTATCTTCGCAAGCAGAGGATAGCCATTGATGATGGTGACCATTGAAATCGCTTAGAATGATGATATCAGAGAATGGAAAAAAAGAGAAAATGTATCCTATTTTGGAGTTTAGAATTTAGATAATCAAAGAATTTAGAATAAAGGTATTGTTAGGATTCAAATATTTAAAATTCACTCCACTTTTATACGTCGCCGCCGGCAGAGTAAGGGTATTGTTAGGATTCAAATATTTAAAATTAATATGAAACTAATCGTGCATTGACAAGAGAGCCAAAACCATGAGACAGAAAATTCTAAAGACCCAAAATCTGTAAGAACAGATAACCTCGCAGAGAACATTCATACAAAAAGAGTTTTTGGTGAAATTAAGAAAAGTGGCAGGAATAGAAAACAACGAATAATTTAAAATCGGGATTGTGGTCTAGAGAAGGAGAGGCAGTATTCAATAAAGTGGAAGTCAGAGCAAAACGAACAAATATTATAAAAAATAATTAAGGATCAAATCGAGCATTAAAGCATATGGTAGTTCTGTGATGATCTCAGTTCACTATAAGTACCCCTTCAACTCTATGGCGAAGGAAGGAAATGGGAGAGGGTGAAAGTGAAACGTTCTATTTATAGACTATATACTGTATAATAAACTTTGACATATTGTCTGTTTAAACAATGCATATATGAATGTTACATGTTATGATTTTGTGAATTACAAGAAAAGAGCTTTTACAACTGTGTACCAGCAAACGCTCCGAACCATGTGGAACGAGGACAATCCGGAAGAGCCATGTACGAAGATGAGTCGTGAAATGATTGATTCACATGAGCAGAGAAGCGCAAGAGTAATTCCAGACTAAATTAACAATCCCTCA
>JABUQX010009060.1:37500-40000 GCA_015478945.1 Trachelipus rathkii
ATATTTACATATATATATATATTTATAAACTATATATATATATATAATATATTATATTATATATATGGCCGTGGACAGTATCGTAAGCTTTCAAGAGCCTAATCTTCTTTCCCGGTCGACTTACATTGTAAGACCACCGTTCATTGCTTAAATCTATCAAGTAAAGGAGATTCTAAATTCTTGTTCTATCTTCTAATCTTTATTCTTTGGTTAAAGTAATAGACCTATTTTCACGTCTCCACTATACACTCTTATGCCAATGGACTCAATCCACTGTTCGTTTTTATTTTCATTTAGACAACAACCTACAAAGTTGCAAATTGCTGAATCTTGGAGGGATAGCCTTGGAGCCTCTGACCTCTGACCTTTGATCTTTCTTATATTTGTAACTGTGACTGGAGGGAAACATGAATTGATCTTCCTATCTAGAAGAACAACCCAAAGATACTCCCCAGGACCAATCTTGTTGATTTGAGTTGGTCAAAGAAGATATTTAATGTCAATTATGATTTCTAGAAAGCTTTGTTGTAACTAAAGGCTTTTTGCCAATTGGATTAAAATTTGTTGATTTTAATGAGAGAAACGTGGAATACATTAGTATTTATTCACCACAATTTACTGGTAATCTCTGAAACAGATTTTGCCTCTTTTATTTTTTCTCCTCTGCAAATTAGACTAACATTCTTTTCAAAGGGCTACGTTTCTGCGTCATGTCAGTCTTTGTATTTGGATAACCAATATGATTTTCTCCTTTATTTAAGTTATTGTGTAGATCTCCGTGTTTCCAAAATAGAAACATAAAGTTTAAAGTTTAAAAATAGTTTGAATTTTTTTTTTTTCTTTTAATAAAGGACAAATATTCTTTTCAAATATTAGTGATAAATAGTTTTGCTGATATTCAATGATGGGCTGCTTAAGTTAAATATAAAAAGTTTTAATATAAATATATTGAAACTTCACCTTAAGATAAAACAATATAAAGTTAAAAGTAACAAAGCTTGATAACAATTTGAAAAATAATTTTAATTATTAATCGTAAAATATTTTTACAATGTTTCATTACCAAATATATGGTGAATAAGAAGAGTTTAGCTGGAAAATCTACTAAAAATAATATTGATTGGGATTATAATTTCAAAGAAAACAATTATAAACTTTATACAACTTTCATTTATTTAATTCCGTAATATACTGCGTCCTTAAAAAAGTGACAATTATCAAAGAATTTTGTCTTACATTTGGTTCAACGATAAACATAATCGCAATGCACTGAAAATGAAATTTATCAACTAGAAATTGTAAATTTTCAAAACTCATCTTCTGTTGTTCTAAATTTCATACTTAACTATAACGACCTTAAACTTTCCCGACCTTCAAAGATGTTTCCTTTTAACTTCACCTTCTTCACCTTACTCTTTTGCAGAGAGGAATGGAAAAAGTTGAATATTTTTAAGAATAATGAAAAGCAACGGAAACTCTAATAGCGGTTAAAACTCAGATTCTTCATCTCTCTCTCTCTCTTCTCTCTCTCTCATCTCATCTCATACTCTATCTCATCTTCCTCTCTCTCTCTCTACTCTCTCTCTCTCATTCTCTCTTCCTACAATAACTCTCATACATCATCTCTCATCTCTCTACTGTACTCAAAAAACAAGCTGACCTTCTCATATTCTCTATTTCCTATAAACCGCTATTACCTCACCTTAATTGAAGATGCGAGAAAGATGCCAATAAAACTATCAATTATGATTTCATACACCATTTATTTATTCATTTCATTTATATGCGCCAAAAACTTAGATAATAGATAATATTTCTTTAATTTTTCTATTAATTCTACTAAATTTGACCGAAAAAATAGTGTATAGCGACACAAAAGACAATAATAATCATATTATTAATATGACCATATTGCATTATTTCCAGGATTCCAACCAAAATTACTAAAAGTCAAAATAAAACTAATATTGGTCGTACCAGCAACCAATTCTAATTTCGTTGAAGAATTCCTATTTTCTTCCATCAGAAGAGCTATTCTTTCAACACTTTTAATCACTTCTGAAAAAAAGCGAATACCGAACAAAGCTTTTTCAACACCGCATATCTTTCATCGAAAATTTTGAAAAAAGATTCATTGTTGTCTCTTATATGTTCAAAATACTTTTCATGTTGAAAATTATGAAATTTTAACCAACTAAAAGTAAGTTTCAAGTCAAAAGCTGGGGAAATAAGGCTGCCAGGTCTTTCTACAGAAAGAGCCGTGTTAGTCTGCTTGTTTTCTCCCACATTAACACCCTTCACACCCCCGAATGAATACGGCCCTGAATTTTGGAAAAGGGGTAGGGCTTATATATAAAGATATAAACATAAAGTTTATATATATTATTATATAATATATATATAATATATGACTATATATATATATATATATATAATATATATATATATATATATATATATATATATATAATATATATATATTGATAACTCTTTAAAAGAT
>JABUQX010009060.1:45000-47664 GCA_015478945.1 Trachelipus rathkii
ATAGAAACTGTATACATACCTGAATAATGAGTGCTCTAGTTGCAAAGTATTTACCTCTTATAAAAAAATTTAAAAAGCTGAAACCATCTGAAAAACGTAAACTAATTAGTGAGGATGAGAAATTCATCCAGTGTGTATGTGAAGTCTGTTTAAATCTTATAAAAGGAAATGTTCCTTTAAACAGGCCTCAGAAGGTAAAGCTACGTCGTTATAGAAACATCATTAAAAAACTCTCCCTCAACATAAAAAAATCTGAAAAATAAAAAGAAGTTACTACAGAGAGGAGGAGGGGTATTCCTACCATTACTCTTCTCCGTTATAGCTCCACTGATATCTAAGTGGTTGTCCCCATAATGAAGAAGGTTGCTGTACTTCCATATAATGAGTATGAGAAAATGAAGTATAATAATACAGCATCGGTACTGAATTCACAACCTCAATATGGCCAGTTATTGCCGCACCTTGCGCAAAATCCACAATCACAGTTTCATCATTCACAACCCCCATATACGCAGATATTGCCACACAATGCATTACAACCTCTTTCACATCAGCAACAACAGCTGCACCAACAGAATCCTTATATTGTGAACGATTCATTATCTTTTCAGCAGCCTCTACCTCATAGCTTATATGATCCTAAAGTTGAACAGATAACCAAATATGAGAAAGAAGTGTACAGAATATTAAATTCAGACATTAACATCCATGAGAAACGCATCTTATACCAAGATGCCATACAAAAATTGATAGATCTTAAAGACTTGCACCTACATCCATCCCTACGTATCCCGCTAACCGATGATGTAGATATACCTAATGAAGTAAAACTTGAAGTGAAAAATGAAGATAAATTTAAAAATATCCTAGAGGAGAGCTTACCTATTAAGTACGTAAATCAGGAATAGCTTTATATAATATTTTAAAAGACCAATTAACTTTGAATGAAGCAGGGCAGATCGTAATTGATGATGAAATAGTTAAAGGATCAAATATTGTGGATTTGATAGCTGATCTCTCACGTAACTGGAAGAAAGGCCCTGTAAAAGGATGGAATGATATCAAACAAGAAACTTCAGACTATTAATTTTCCCAGAAGTTTAATCTTAAATACAAAACGATTAGCAGACTTAGATAATATCCCCGTTACGCCAAGACCTGATTCAAGCCATCAGGCACTTCTACGCAATCAGATAAAATTTAAACGTTGTTTACCAGAGATGACGATTAAAGAAAACAACCTTATAATAGGCCATTAGTTGGCATTAAATCGTAGTTATGTAATATCATATATATATATATATTTATTAAGAACTGTAATGTTTGTGTATAAAATAAATGGTTATTTTAAATCTGGTTTCTCTTTCTTATCCCTTGTGAACCTATATCACATTTTTTGTGCCAAATATATTATATATATATATATATATATATATATATATATATATATAATATATATTATATGTATAATATAATATATATATATTATATATAATATATAATATGATATAATTATATATATATATTTATATATGTATATATTTATATAGAGTATATATATATAGGATAGAATAGAAAGAAGTAACTATATATATATAATAATGATAATAATAATATAGAATAAATATAAATAAAAAAATATATATAAATAATAAGGTAAATACCAATAAGAATAAATATATATATGAGGATTAATATAAATCAGATAGTATCTTAGATATAGTATATTATATAGTATATAAGTAATAAAATATGATAGTAAGAAGGGGGAGTCATGTAGTATATATATATGTATTAAATATAATAGTATATATATATGATGAATACTATATATATATAGGATATATTAACGCTTACACGTGTGATTCAGTAGGACAACATGGAGGCGAGAGTTAGTTGATAAGTAATACTTCAATCTTGAGGAGGTCCAAATAGTTGAGGTGTGTCACAATAGGTTTGCTTTAAGGTGATCCTTAATATGAGAAGAAAAGAGGTTAAAGGCTAGATGCTTAGGAAGTGAAGAGGCAATACTACATATAACCTCGTAAGAAAAAAAATGTTTTACCGTAACACGGAAAGAAACCAATAATAACGTCCTGCAGGCTCGGGCTCGACAGTGTATGGCAGTTAGATTTATCGGAAATGATTAAATACAGCTCTTATAATGAAGGTTTTCAATATTTATACTTTTACAATTGACGGTATACTCTAGATACTGTGGTTGGAGAGACCAATAAAAAGAATAAAAGAATCAGCTACAGTTGCGATGCAATCGTACCTGGAGAGATTATATGAGAGACGAGCAGAGAGAACACACTAAATCGATTTTGACAGAATTCGAGGAGAATGATTCAAGGGGCGAGAAGTTCAGGAGCTGCTACTGGTAAGATTTAGTATAAGCTATTACAATACATTTTCCGTAAAAACAAAGCAATAACAAAGTATTGGAAATGGCAGAACTAGTTAGAATAGTAGAAGTTCCAAACCGTACATTAAAGAAAACGCAACAAAATTCATAGGAAACACAATTTTTACGTTAAAAATGAATAGGCTAATTTAAATATTATTGATAAGTGGACGATCTGGCTTATTCATTTATAACAGGTCCTTACTCATCAAAGACTATAAGTCAACCCCGTTTAGAATGTCAAAACTAACGGAGAC
>JABUQX010009061.1:0-2500 GCA_015478945.1 Trachelipus rathkii
TATATATATATATATATATATATATATATATATATATATATATATATATATATATATATATATATATATATATATATATTATCTATATATATACACCAGATCACCCTTATACCCATCTGCCACAGTTCGGGCTGTATTCAAGATAAGGTCTCTCTTGTTGGATGTGTGTCTAAACTTTTTAATGGAGTTGATTATTGACACCTCACCCAACTTATTAGCCTTAAATGTCATAATAGGGATTTTAACTTCCTTGTAATGTTTAGTTGAATCGATGTGAGGATTATCCGTATCATCGGTTTTAAAAACTACGTTATGGAATGTAGGTTCCCCTGCCTGTTCCTTCATCTGTTTAATAGCTAATGCAGTAACATCTTCATCTGCAATCATCTTATAATAACGGTTATCATCATTCAAGATTTTCCATTCCCTATCTTCCGTTTTCGTTCCATCTTTTGCAATTTTATCCAACGTTATATTCAACATAACCTCAGGATTGATAATTTCACTTGTGTTTTTACTTAATGTTAGCCTCTTAGATTTCAACATGTACTCATATTCGCCATTACTTTTTTTTAAACGAAGAACATATGATTTAGGACCCGTACAGATGAAGCTGTCTGCTACTATTCCCCCATCAATTTCATCTGTTAATTTCCCTAGAAAACGCCCTGTGTCAGGTACATATTCACCTTCTTTAGCTACGAAAATACAACTGTCCGTGTCACAATACAGGACACGTTGTCCCAGAGAAACCAACAATTCATAAAGTTTCACTCTACCATAAGCGGTCACAAAAGCTGCTACAGCTATATTTTTAGATTTAGTATCTTGACTAGCAAGAGACGTATAACGAACAGATGCTATGTGTTTCGAACCAACCACCATGACATTTAAAAGTTCCAGATCAGTTCGTCTAGCCAGATCCCATACATCAACATTAAATGTCTTCAGTGCATGCAGGTCTCTCCGCTAATTTCCCCCACAAACTATTTAAACACAACTTCGCAATGAAGCGTAAACATGGGTTGCTATCGATCATTTCCTTATCCAGTTTCACCCCTTCGATTCGTTCGAATTCTGCTATGAAGAAATCTTTTTCTTCATCAGTTAAAGATTGACCGTCGTCGCCTTTCGGGTATCCTGAAGCTTCTGTTTTCCATTTCAGAAACTTTATTACATACTCTGTAAACTTATCAGACATAGGTGTAAAAGTCAAACCTCGAAAATTTTAGTGATTTTATACCCTTTTTCAACAGCTAATTTAAGTTCAGGGGTTGTATATACACCTTTAGGTTCTCTCTGAAGCTCTCTATGATTACATATCCCCTCGTATCCTGTCTCCGTACATGTATGACACAGCGTGAAAATTAACCCCCCCTCATACCTCCCAGGGAGAAAAGGGATGTATAATGTCTGTGGTGGGAGTACACACACATAAGCTACACCAAAATAATCTGTTTCCATCTTGGTTATATAATCAGGGATACTAGGAATGTCTCTACCTATAAGTTTAGTAGGAAAACCAGATGCAAACTGTTGGGTTTTCTGTACCCAAGGATATAAAGATGTAAAATCAAGATAATATATTTTTTACCGATAGTTGGAGGGTAATAATATACAAATGGTTCAGTGCGACCTCCATACAACACCTCCCCGATACGCAATACTTTATATCCAGGGTCCTGACCTATTTCATTCACATATTTCCCTAATTTTAAGGTCCGTTCTTCATCACTATTAACAACAGTTAAATCGCATTCAGCCATCATTTTTTCCCATTCACATCCCCACACACGTATAACTTCATATCCTTCATTCTTATATGATGCTTCCTGCAACATAGTTATCCTGTATCGATTAAGACTAGATATCCCTTTATGAATCTTTTTTTTTCTTTCTCACAGCTCTGATGCCATGCTATACACATCCATGATACAAATATACCACTTTCTTCATGTTAACATTATCCATGGTAAGCCAATTCAATGCATTCAAATCTCTCAACTGTACATCTACACGGATATGTCTAAGTTCTACAAACGCATCCCCGTTAACTGTTCTATACTCATCACAGGGTACCTCGACGTAACCGTCAGGTTGTAAATATTTATTTCGAATCTTAAACTTAGGCTCGCCCCCATTCCTAGCATGCTCTATATAATGACCCATTTAAAATTCCATGAAGGTTAACCATTTAATCCCCGCAAACGAATAGTGACCATCGTCTTCTCTACTGATATGAGTGATAGAGTTCGGTTTCATATAATGCATTTTAAACACTTTGAAACATAAAGCCGCGATGGTACTACATTCATTTAAACAATCTATTTTAATGAACGTTTCAAAACTCTGTCTTAAAATCTTTACATCTTGTATACAATATTTCACACATTCTGCTTTTATATCATACTCACGATTATCAAAAGTTTTATACCAATTATCAAAATCCCGTTTCTCTACATCATCCATCCTGTCAACCTCGAATACGGCCCTCTCTGGA
>JABUQX010009061.1:20000-23491 GCA_015478945.1 Trachelipus rathkii
GCAATGTGCACATAAGGCATAAGACAGGCATGCAATTATTCGGTTATCCACAACCACTTGTCGAAAATCAGCTACCACTGGCTGAGGATGTTTTTAGAGCCTACAAGTTCCATCAAGTAGTCAACAAAGATGGCAGTGTTACTCATCTAGCAAAGCTAGTGGCAACAGAAGTTAAAGGCATATACAATAAAGCAGGCATTCCAACAATAGAATTTGAAAGTGTTATAGTGAAAGTGAAAAGACTAATAGTGAATGTCAATGATTTGATGAAATATTCAAGAAATAAACAATCTTCTCTAACATATCAAGATAAATAAAATCATTTTCTCGTCTCTTCGACATTAGCGCGTGCAAGTGTGTTCATAATGGTATAGTTGAACGTAATCAATGTCAATGTCCCAATGAAAAGAAAATCCCTGTATTGGAATGGCAATTTTGGCTTGATCAAAACACTTCAAGGAAAGGTGGACAAGGAAAGAACAGAGAAAAACATGAAACTTCAGGAAAGGAAAAGGAAACGGTTGACATTTGAAAGTAAGATGAGACACAAAGATACGCAAAAATGTGTAAGTTCAGTTGAATTATCAGGCAGTGAGAGTGATGTGCTAGAAGAATCATTTTCCTTAGAATCAGAAGAAATGGAAGAATGTCACCCTCAAAATAGAAACCAGTATCCTGAGTTGTGTAAAGCATTAGAGAGGACAAATGTGAGCAATAGAGATGCATGTCTCATAGTTAATGCTGCCCTCAAGGACCTCGGACTTCTGTCACCAAAAAACGTTGTTGATCCAAGTAAGTTACAACGCCAAAGAAAATACTGGAGAGACAAACAGTCAGAGGAGCATTTGCTGCAACACAGAGGTATGGTCTGCATTGGTTTCGATGGAAAAATATATGAAACACTTGTCGATACTGGAGGTGTGCGTAGAAAAGTTAGAGAAGAACATTACGTGCTAGTGTCATTTCCAGATGCATGTTACATCGATCACGTTAGTCCTAACTTAGGAAGATCTCGAGATGTATTTAATGAAATTCTGGGTATTATTGAACGAACAAGATCTACAGAGACTTTAAGAGCAGTGATTTGCGATGGAACTCCTGTGAATACGGGTAACAAGAATGGAATAATCACACTGTTGGAGTTACATCTTAAAAGACTTTAAGACTTGGCTCATATGCATGTTGCATTTTAATGAACTGCCACTCAGGAAGTTATTTAGTGTTGTTGATGGGAAGACAACTGGCCCATCGTCACATGAAGGACCTATAACCAAACTGCTCTCATTTGATCCTCAGACCAAACCCATCATTAATTTTCAACCAATTCCAGGCTCTGTAGTTGATGTTCCTGAAACAGTTACGAAAGATCTAAGTTCTGACCAGCTGTATTTACTAAAAATCTGTTTATTAATTCAGCAAGGGGTACAAAATGCAGATCATAATAATATGCGGTATTTGAAAACTGCACAGCCGGGTGCCTTAAGCCATGCAAGGTGGCTAACTAAAGCTAACAGACTGCTTCGATTGTACGTTTCAACAGAATCCGCATCTGATGATCTGAGGCGTTTGGTACGATTCGTACTGAACTTTTATGCCCCCATATGGTTCTATATCCGCTCCCATCCCTTCTGTCAAGATGGTGCAAAGAATTTTCACTTTATGGTATCACAGTATCAAAAACTTTTTCCTTCTCCTGAGGATCAGAACATCATTTCTCCAGTGCTCCTAAACAACTCCTATTTTTGTCATCCAGAAAACTTGTTGCTAGCTGGTGTTGCAGATGAACGGGAAACAATAAGAAGATTTTCATGTCAACAAATTCTTCAAGCAGGAAAGAAAATTTCCTCCACCAATGTGCAAGTTCGCTGCTTTGATAAAAGGCAGCTAAACGTCAATCTCAACGCCACTTCCTACATGGAACTGATAGACTGGGGGAGTACTCCCTATCACCCCCCCCTCTTCTTGATGATATTAGTGATGATATTTTGGTTAGTAATCAACAAATTCTCCTACCAAAGTATCCGTGTCATTCGGTCAATGTTGAAAGAAATGTCAAAGATGTTTCCGCTGTTTCTAGTAGGGTCGTTGGTCATACTTCTCGACATGGTGCAATACTACAAACCAAACATTCTTGAATCGAAATACCTTCAGTACAGACAAAATCTGATTTTCTATGAGATTTTGTACTATGCAGGTTGTTTAGCATGTAAGAATGTAAGGATATTTAAGCTATACTGTATATCTGGCTATATTATATATTTTTGTTTTTAAATTAAAGATTCAAGGTAAAGTTGGGGAATGAAAACAAATCTTGAAGAACTTACTTTTAACACATTTCAGTTTGTATCTGAAGTGAGCACCAAAATAAAGTTGTTTCAAATCTGCACTACAACTAACTTTTGTATTTTTTCAACTCAGCTTTAATTATATATATATATATATATATATATATAATATATATACTATATATATATATTATTTAACATATAATATATAAGTCTCTTTAATATTTATCATTATAATATATATATATATATATATTACATGCACACATGTTATATTACGTATATTATATATTATTATATTAAATATTATATTATTTATCTCGTACTTATTACTACTTATATATATATATTCTCTAAAATCCACATATAAAATTGAAAAAACTGCATGACGGGCGTGGGGGTGGAGGAACCGTAACAGAGATAAAATTTTACGATATCCAATATTAATTAAAAGAAACACAAAGCTAAAATCCTATAATATATCAAATAATGTTTAAAAGAATATAAAAATCAAAATAAAACTTAACTTAAGATTCCGGATGGTAAAAGTTTCAATTACAATCCCCACCACTTGCAAAAAGTAAACATTAAAATCACGTGGCAAACAATCAAAATAATTAAAACAAAAATGCCAAAATCGAAACAATGAAATTTAAATTAAAACTTAAAAGATATATATTATAATATATATATAATATATATATAATATATAGTATATAATATATGTTGTTTTTATTATCACGATATATATTATTACTATATTAAAATTTGTTTATTTACTTAATATTAATATATATATATATAATATATATATATATATATATATATATAGTGATATATAAGTATGTATATATATATATATATATATATTATATAAATATAATATATATATTATATATATATATATATATATATATATATATATACTATATATATATATATATATATATATTATATATATATATATATATATATATATATATATATATTATTTATATATATATATATATATATATATATATATATATATATATATATATATATATATATTATATATAATATATTATATATATATATATATATATTATTTTAATTATTAATATATATATATATATATATATATAATATATTATATATATATAGTATATATATACTATATAATATATATATAATATATATAATAATATTTATATATTATATATATAT
>JABUQX010009062.1:0-12500 GCA_015478945.1 Trachelipus rathkii
CATTAGATATTTGATTGAGTTAAATTAAAAACTAAAACAAATTGACTATAGACTAATGCATTGCAGGCTGGGTGTATGATGGCAGCCGCTCGCTCAATACGGCGCTGAGCGCGGCGCTGCCGGGTGTAAACAACTTAGCTCGCGCCGCGAGTAAGTTGTATATTGAATAATATAATAATTTGCAACGGGCGTATGATAGAGTTAATAGGGAAGCGTTATGGGCCTATGGCAGGGAGATATATGTTGTTGGTGGTAGCTTCTGAATGAATTCAAAAGTATGTATGACATAGTGAAGCGTGGTAAGAATAAATGTGTCAATTGATTCGGTTTAGGATTAATTAGCGGAGTAAGAAGGTTGTGTTATGTCTCCCTTGGTTATTCAATTTGTATTATGGATGGGGTTATGAAATTTGAGGTGGGGATGGCAGGAATGGTGTTAGAAATGGGGGAGAATGGAGTTGAGTGGAGTGTGCCCTACCTATTATATACGAGCGGATGATTTGTTCTGTGTGGCGAATCTGAAGAGAGTTTGAGAGGATTGATAGAGAGATTTGGAGGGTGTAAAAGAGGCTTGAAAGTAAACGTGGATAAAGAGTAAGGTTAATGGGGTGAGTGAGGACACTCCTCAGTGTGAAGTTAGGTTAGAAGGTGAGCAGCTAGAACAAGTGTCTGAGTTTTAAATATTTAGGTATATGTGGATGAGAGGGAACGGACGATGCAGAGTAGTAGGAAAGTTGTGAATGGAGAAGGTGGCTGGTGCATTAAATCGTTGTGAATGCAAAGGACTAAGTCGTGAGGGTGGTAGGTCTTACAGAGGGATGTTAGGTTACCTGTGTATTGTCATGTAGTGAGACTATGGTTGGAATAAGAAGATATAGATCTAAAGTTACAATGTCTTCAGATGACAATCTTAGGGTGTGCTAGGTGGAGAAGAATTGATAAAAGAGAGTTAGAATGAACGTATTAGAGTGGTGTGTGTGAAGAAAGGGGTAAATGAGAGAATAAATGAAATATGTTGAAGATAGGTTTGTCATGTGGAAAGGTTGAATGATAGTAGGTTGGTTAAGCGGAGTATAGTGGTAGTTGTTGGAACGACCTGCTGGAGACGAAGAGAAAATGGACTCGAGTCGGTGAAAGAATTCGAGGAGAGAAATGGAGTTTGGCAGAGCGAGAAGAAAGGGCATGATAGGAGAGAATGCGGGGTTTGGGGGTGCGGTTGTGGCCCACCTGGGCCACGGGATGAACCCTTACAATGAACGATTTACCATAGTGAGGTCTCGTCGGCTCCCTGATGTGGTGGATTTTCTGACTGGGACGAGCTCTCACTAATTAATGTACAGAGGGGGCAAGGCTGGGCTCTCTTTTCGACGTTTGTCATGTTCTCCAACTGCTTTCTTTCCGATGCTTGTACAGCACCGTTACCCCCAATCTTGGGCAAAGAGGAAGGTGACAAAGAAAGACACAGAAAGAAAGAAAAGATATATATATATATAGTATATATATATATATATATATATATATATATATATAATATATATAATATATATATATAGATATATATATATAAGTATGATATTATTATTATTATTTATTATACAGACACTTATTCCCCGCTTAAGCGGGGTAGGGTACGTGCAGCTCCCTAATACATATTTCCTTCATCTCGCCCCCACCAACCTCCTCCATTCCATTCTATCTCTCGCCACCACACCCTACCTTCCTCCACCCTCATCCCTCTCTCTTTCAGCTTCCTTTATTCCAGCCATCCACCTTTCTTCTTTTTGGTCTCCCCCTTCCTCTTCTTCCTATCCCCTCCGCCTCCCAAACTCTTCCTAACCACCCTCTGCTCCTCGCATTCTCTCCAGAGTCCAAACCATCTTACTCCTACTTCCTCTTCTCACCAAACCATTCTTTCAATCACATCTCTCTCTATTACCCTATTCCTAATTCCTCCTCTGTTTACGTAACCCCACAAACCCTTTCATCTCAAACACCTCCAATTTCTTCTTGGACCTAGCATTCAACCCCTGTTTCACACCCATATAGTACCGCTGGAACAAAATTTGCAAACAATACTTATCTTTATATGATAAATCCCCCCCTTTCCAAAATTCCCTCAAACCACTCAATGTTCATTCCTTTTCCTACTCTGTGATCTATCTCTCCCTTACCCCTCCTTCCTTACCCAAATCCATCCCAATATTTGAAAACTTACTTGCTTCTAATACTACAGCCTCCTCTCTAAGTCTCTAAACCCACATCTCCCCTCAATCTGTATTCTCCTCCTCAAACAACTAACACTTTACTATTTACCTGATTTATTCTAAACCCTCTTGTCACACACTCTCTCCAAACTCCTTCACCAAAATACTAACAGCCCTCTGAATCTTCGCCACCAAGGTAAGTATCATCCGCAAATAGTATCATGTTCACTCCCCATCTATCACCCCTATCCATCAGTTCCACCCCTCCCCCTCCCGCATCATTCCTCTGCAAACCACTCTCCATAAATAAGTTGAAAAGCCACGGAGACATACACATCCCTGTCTCAACCCTCTCTCCACTCCAAACATCTCACTCTCCCCACCTAACACTCTGCTATTCCTATAAAAGGCCCTAACACCTTTACCTAATTTACCCCCTACTCCATGTTCCACCAGCATCCATAATTCCCTCCTCTTCACTCTATCATATGCTTTCCAGATCTAAAAAAACACCCATACACTTTCCCTTTCCTTGCTATACCTTTCTCCACAAGCATCCTCATTGTGAATACTTGATCACACACCCCTTGCCATCCTAAAATCCTCCTTGTTTTTCCCCCATTATCTCTTCCGTTAACTCTCTTACCCTCTCAATTAGTATTTCTCCCATACACTTTCCCTACTACACTCAAAGGACAAATACCTCTATAAACACTCCATCCTTTCCCCTTTCCCTTTATACAGGGGAACAAAACAACATCCTCCCAATCCTGTGGAACCTCTTCCTTCCTCCAACATAAATTATACAACCTGTACAGCCATTCCTCTACCCCCCCGCTGCCTCCCATCTGTAACATTTCCATACTCACACCATCTAGGCCACCCGTGGACTTTCCTTTTTTTCCTTTAGATAACGCCCTAATAATTTCTCCATTGTGTTTTCCATATCTCGCTTCCCGTCCCTCTTCAACCCCCCATCCCACCTCTTGCAAAATTCCTCCTAATCTCTCCCACCATTCATTCAATAATCCTCTAAAAGTTCCCCCATCTTTTCTCACCCTATCCTCCCTCCTATCCCATTCATGTCCCCTCCCTTAACCTCTCTCCTAACCCTCCTTCTTCTTTCTTTTTTTAGTTTACTTCTTTCAGAATATCTTGCTTCCCGTTTCAAAATTTTCTGTCATTTTCTACACCATTCATTATTTTCATTTCTCTTCCGCCCATCTCCACGCCCTCTTTGCGTCCACTTCGCCCTCTATATTCCTCCCAGCTTTCCCTTCTCCTAATCCCCAACCATTTCACATAGACCTCTTTTTTCTTTTTCACCAACTCTTTTCACCTCTCACTCCACCAATCACTTCCTTTCCTTCTACTTGCTCCACCTTTTAACTTCCGCATATCCTTCTGGCCTCTTCGCAAATTGTCTCTTTAAATCTCTCCCTCCTCCTCCACATCCTAATTTCCGGCTCTCTCACATCCCTCCATCTATCCTCCATACCCCTCCTAAACTCTTCTTACACAATGTCTCATCTAAATTTTCACCTTTATGACTTCTATTTTCCTCTTTTTTTCTCTTTCTCTAACCGTAACCTCTCTCCACCTACCCTTAACCTAGCAACCACAAAATAGTGATCAGATAACCCCCTACCTGCCTGCTGAAACATTTACAGTCTAGATCTGCCTCTATCCTTACTATTGATACACACAATAATCCAGTAACCCCTCCCCCCCGTTACTCACTCTTCCATGCTAACTTATTGATTTTCACTCTTCTGAACAAGTAATTCCGCAATATCAATCTTCTAATCAAAAACAGCATAACTCTAACATACTTTTCCGATTTACATTCCTTTCCCCTACCCCAAATGGACCATACCCATCTTCTCTCTTCCCACTCCTTGAATTCAAATCTACCTAATAAACAAATTTATCATTAAACCCGAAAACTTTTCCCCAGACATTTCATTCAAATTCACTCCAAAATCTTTCTCTCTCCTCCTCCCTTGCTCCATTTACTTGGTGCATACGCGCATATAAAACCCACATTTCCCCCCCAAATTTCACTTTAACCCACATTATTCTTGAATTCACCTATTTGCACACTTTTACCGTATCCCACACCTCTTTCCTCAGTAACTATTCCTACCCCTTCCCTTCGCCCTCACTCTCTCGTCACCCCGAAGATCATACCCTTAAAGTTTTCCAAAGACCATCTCGTTCCTATCCTTTCAGGCTTGTTTCTGTCAACCCTAGCACACCAACTTTTTTCTTCGAACAATTAAACCCCCACTTCTGCCTTTTCAGATCGCTCTTTTATCCCCTCTCACATTCATAGCAACCCACTTCTAATTCTAATCTCTTTTGCCCATCCTATCTCTTTTACTCTCTCTTACCCTCCCTTAGTCCTGACCCTCTTATTCACCACTCCACTTTTTTCTATTCCCACACTCGATTAGGCTGCACGTTTACCGGGATCCCACAACCTGAGGCACTTCCCAATACCTCAAGCTCCAAACCCCGCTCAAACAATCACACTATAACTATAAAACTTAAATTACAACTCTTCTCAGAGTTCAACATTGAATATCGATTTAAAGGTCCCTGAAAATTTTCCTTCTGTGATTATAAACTTGATGCAATCTATTCCTATATTAGAATCAACAGGAACCTTGATGTATTCCCCTTCTGTTTGGAGATACTGCTCTTGTTAGATTTACATGGCATAAATTTCTTACACTTTATACTTTCTTGTTTAATATATATTCCTTGATGAAATACCCTATAACTGTCTTTAAGACACTCTTATCATTCGCAGAGTTCCCTGTTTATTCTACTACTGCTGTATTCTATCCTGGTATTTTTGCAACCCTTGTAGTTAAAATTTAATTAGAACTACTACATTTACTAAGTTACACCTGAAACTCTAGAGATCCTTGAATGGATTACTTTAAGTGAAACAAAGCAAGAAATCTCAGCAAAATTCAAGAGTCCAAAAAGAACATAAGCTGGTAATTATGCCCACTTCACAATTTTATACTTTCAATCAAATCATTTATTTTATCTTCAAATAAAAATTTGTAAAATCATAAAATAATTATTTTTCTCATTTTGCGAAAAAATTTCGAATTCATAAAAATCCTGAAAGAATTAATAAAACGTGTTTTTTTTAAAATTTATTTTTCCTTCACTTTCGGCAATTTTTCCAGCTGTTTTCTTTCTTAAATCTTCCTATTTTAAAACGTCTTTATCCAGACGGTATATGAGCTCGCATATATTATATATATATATATAATATATATTATAATATATATATTATATATATATATATATATATTTATATATAAAATTAGCCACCAATCTATTGAATAGTTAATTGTTTACCAGGGTCACAGGACGGGGGACCCAAATCAAAGAACCCCATGCCAACCTTCTTCCCCCAACCTCCGCCCCTTAATGAAAGACCTTACGAAGGATTATAGAACTTTTGCTACTAGTATCGAAATTCAAATATAGAAGTTGGCCTTGAGAAACATCAATTTTTCTAGCAGAGAGTAATAGTAATTCTGATTTTCATCATATATTAGCCCAAGCATTGCTAATACGTCTCTCACTTGAACATAAATCTGGAGACAGGCAAGCTATTCTTGGCAATTCGAGAGCGTGGGTAAACATTTTGCTTAACTTTCCACAAACTGACAGGATTATCATTTGTTTCTCTTGGTGATAGTTTCAATCATTTGCACTACATCTTTTAGCAATGCGTGTGTTTCTTCACCATACTGGACTGTAGAAATTCTTCTAGTGAATCTGATATTGAATTACTTGTAGGAAGGTGTTAGTTCTGTAGATTTCGTTTTTTTTCCTTTTAATGGGTGGCAATATAATAGACTGTCGGATTGAGTTTTCAACTGCCAACACCAAAGTGACGATTTTACGTTATTCGAATATGGTATAAAAATTAGGCTCTTTATAACGGGATGTAAAGTAAGTGAGAATAGTATGAAGGTATATTTTCACAGAACAAAGCGTTTTTCTAGCTCTAGTTTAAATTACATCTTGTTCATTTTTTTAAACCACCCTTTTTTTCATTGGAAGATGGTTCAAAATGCTTCCTTGCGTTGAGATTAATGGTATTACATCGGAGACAGGAAGCTGTTACGAGGCACTGATTGGGTAATTTCTCAAATGGTTTCAAAGAGCTTAATGCACGTGTGCATCTGATGTCATTTTCCACGATTAGTAAGAATTTAACTTTGGAATATGAACTGCCGGACAAAGCATGCAGTTTTTTGAGCAAACACCACTCTTCCATTCATGTGAAGTGTTACTATTCCAGGAGTTGGAATGGCTTGAAAACATTAAGATATGGAATATCAAGCCGTTTTGAATTGCCCTTCAACTATTTTTATTTTTATTTTCAATTCCAGATTTCATCTTAAGATTTTTATTATAAAATTCTTTTATCAAATCTCGACATAAATACCGCGCAACATCCGCAGGGCAAAGGGCGGATGCGGATGGATACCATCTAATATATATATTATATTATATATATATATGATATATATAATATATATATAATATATATTATATATATATTAGATAAAATATATATATATATATATATATATAATTATTATAATATAATATATATATATATATAATATAATATATATATATATACTTCTTATATTTTCTTCTTTTTCCAAGACTGGGGTAAGGTGCACGTGACAAGCATCGGAAAAGAAAAATAGTAGAAGAATATGACACAAGCGAAAAAAAGCCCAGCCTTACCGCCCCTCCTGTACTTTTAGTGAAGACTCATCGCAGTCAGAAAAATTCCACCCTAGAGCTTCTGGGACCGCGACGGACCCTCACACTATGGCATCTCGTCAGTTGAGGCCGGTTCATCCCTGGCCCAGGTGCGACCACAGACCATACCCCCCTACACAAAAACCCGCATTCACTGCCTACTAGCGACCTTTATCTCGCCTCTGCCAAACTGCGACACCTCTGCCTTCAGACATTCGTTCAAGTGACTCAAATCCCCTTTTCTTCGGTCTCCCAGCTGGGTCGATGCCCAACACACTCACCACTATACATTCCGCTTAACCAACCGACTGTCATTCATCCTTTTCACATGACAAACCATCTCAACTACTCATTTATGTCACCTTCATTTCCCCTTTCTTTCATACCACGTAACTCTCTAATACTTCATTCACTCATTTTATCAATTTCTTTCACACCTACACATCGCCCTAAGATTGTCCAATTCTGACACACGATGCTGCTTTAAGATCTATACCCTCTTATCAGACCATTGTCTCACTACTATACATTAACACTGGAAACAACATACCTCATGTATAAACCCTAGCCACTCAAGACTTAGTCCCTTTACATCCACCACGATTTAATTGCACCAGCCACCTTCCTGCCATTCACAATATATATATATATATATATATATATATATATATATATATATATATATATATATATATATATATATATATATATATATATATATATATATAATATATATATATTACACATTAAAACGGTGATGAGATTATGACATAAACGAAATAAAATTTATCAAATTTGAAACAAAGAATGATCTTGTATGAAAACGAGAAAAGATGAACTAAATAATGGTAATAAGCAAGAAAAAAAAGGCTTAAATGTTATAAAATAATACCAAAAACAAAAATGTTAACAATTAAAAAATGCCAATTCCAAAGGGCATTAAAAAAATATTTAAACAGATTTTAATAAAAATAAATGTTAAAGCTCATGGAGTAAATGAATTTCAGGAATAGCTTTATAAAACCTATAAATGAATTCTTTAAAATTTAAATTGCTTTTCTCAACAAAAAGAATAAGTAAATCTGCAGAATTTATTATTATTATTATTATTATTATTATTATTATTATTATTATTATTGTTATTATTATTATTACTTTTGATTTGTAAGATATATTTAAAAATAAAAAAATATATAATAATTAATTAATAAGCTTATCAGATAAACTCAAAATTTTAATGTTATAATTAATACTTTGAAAATTATTAGTTCAAAGACTACATACACTGCATATACGCCTTTCTTAATTTTTGTACTATCTTTAAAATACTAAAACACGGGGTAAGTACTTAAATAGTTTTAACAACTTTCTCGAACTTGTAAAGAACAAACAAATCCCTTTAAATATACAGTCGAAGCCTTAAAAGTACCACATAAAATTATAAACAACATTTATATATATAATATATATATATATATATAATTATAGATATATATATTCTTTATATATATATATATATATTATATTTTATATATATATATAATATATATTATATATATATATATATATATATATATATTCTTTATATTCTTATATTAAAATATCTCTTGTCTTTTTATTTTTTAAGCTGTTGTGTAAGTAGAAGAGTATGACCTTTAAGTGCGAGTTTCATTCGCAACCCAAATCTACCCCAGAGCTTCAAAACACCGCTACAGACAACCCACTAGTGTATCTGTCACCGTCAGAGTCTGTCCCTGGCCGGCTCGCAAACCATACACCTTGCACGAAACCATGCATACTCCTCATTATGCACCATACTTCTCGTTCTGCTTAAATTTTGTCATCCTTTTATTCAGATTTTTTTGAATGACTTAATCCTGTTTTTCTATGGTCTCCCAGCCGGTCGTTCCCAACACACTCAAAACTACACAACCCGTAACCAATCGACTATCATCCTCCTTCCAAATGACCAAACCCACTTTAATACCATTCTTCAATTTACTCTTTCTTCACACCACCACAACTCTCTAATACGCTCTATAAAATCAATTTTATCAATTCTTCTCACATATAACACACCCCTTTAGATTATTAATTTGGACAGACTACACCTTAGATCTATCTCTTATTCACACCATAGTTTCACCACTACATATTAACACCGGTAGAACATACCTCATGCAGAATCCTAGAGCTCTCAAGACTTGCATTCACCAAAAGCATTTAATTGACCAGCACCTTTATTGACATCCGCATTCTCCTTTTCCGTTTAGCCAACATATTGCCTAAATTATAAAAATCCGATACTTGTTACAGTCACCATCATCCAACATTATTTCACACTGGCAATCTCTCAGTCTCCACATCCACTTTGCTTTATTTGTAATTTTATTACTTGCGAATTCCTTGTACACGACCCTGCAAACCCACTCTATCAATCTATTCCAAACTTTCCTCAGATTCAACACACAAAACCAAATCATCTGCATGTTACAATAAGCAAGACACCCTCCATTCTCTACTTATTTGTCCACCCCTCCTTCAATTGCTTCCATCACCCTCCATACACACATTGAAATTGCCATGGAGACCCACACACAACACTCCCTGCTTCACTTCGCTGATTAATATTAAACCGGTCACTTTCAACTCCCATTTATTCTTACACACATTCATTTATAAACAACATCTTTTAATTCCATTGTCAATGGCCTTCCACCAACACCATCTTGTACGTCTGGCAACGACACCGAAAGAATAAATTATTTGCGATAGAATAGCCGATTTGCGATAGGAGGACTGTGGAGAGATTGGTTGTAGCTTGGTTGTGAATGTTCTCAGGCCCAAGAGGTCATCCCTAACTGATGAGAACCTTTGAGAAGCTGTGTTTGTAAATGGAAACATGACGTGAATTTGAAAATGGCTGTGCCAGAGAAGAGAGGAGGAGGGACTAATTAGTAATACAAATATAGAATATATAAATATATATATATATATAGTATATATATATATATATATATATATTATTATATATATATATAATATATATAATAATATAGATAGTATTATATATATATATAATAAATATATTCTTCGCTAAATATAAACACCACATGTTTTAACATTAATTCCTACTAGTAAAAATATACAAATAAAATATAAAAAGTAAATAAATAATATAAATGTATCGGTAATTGAGTGGAAATTAGTCTTAACACTACCAATAATAGCACATTAGTGGAAAAAATTATTAGCCATTAGGAATTTGCCGATTTCGCAAGGATCGATGAGCGACGTGCCAGGCCAAAAAAGTTCGAATTGCTTTAGTGATGATATACGTAGCCTGCGAAGCAGAAAATAAGTTCGAATGTCAACAAAGTTAGGCGAATGCGAATCTAACAAAAAAAATTGCGGGTGCCTAATCGAATATATATACTATATTATATAGTATATTATAATAATATATACATATTAATATATATATATGATATCATATATAGTATAAAATTAATAATATAATATATATATAATATATATATATTATATAATATATATATAATTATTATATATATATATATATATATATAATATATATATATAATAGTATATATATTATTGCCTAATCCAAAAACAATGTAATATCATCATGTGAGAGACTATTCAAAAGTTAGCCATAAATCCACTATCCTCTCTAGCAGACAAATAATTAAACGACTTAAAAAATTCAGACCAATCAAGAGGCGCGAGAAGTACTCAACATAATTAGAAAATGGAGAAGCAGTAGGCCCACACCAAATATCTAATATATACCCCAAACATTTGGGAACCAAAGCTATCGAAGCTCTCCCCAATTATTTAACACAGAATGACAAACTAATACTCACCCCTCCCCCTCTGGAAACACGTCCACATACTTCTTATACTAAAGCTAGGTAAACCGCCCAATAACCTCGCTTCATACAGACCAATTTCACTGCTCTCCACAATATCCAAAATATTGGAAAAATTAATACTCATTAGAATCCTACCTTATATTCCTCTATCTAGCACACAACATGGATTTAAACAAAAACATTCCACAACCACTCTCCTAACTGATTTAACACAACATATGATGAATGGCTTTAACCAAAACTCTCTCCCCTTTCGCACCATTCTAATTCCAATAGACATCAACTAGGCATTTCGATATAGTCCCCAGACATATATTAAATAAAATATTAAATACTAACATGCCCATTAAAGACAAAAAAAATAGTAGCAAACTTCATATCAGGACGTACAGCTAAAGTTAGACATGGACGACACTCATCCCGCATATACAAACTATATAATGGCGCCCCCATTCTCTCACCTTCACTTTTTAATCTTTTTATGCAACCCCCTCCTCCCCTTATATAAAAATTAATAGCTATGACGATGATCTAACCATTACCGTCCAACAGTCCAACACCCCTCCATAATAAATACAGCAAGCATAAAACTTCAACATTATAAAGACAAATGGAACAGTGACTGTCAGATGATAAAATGTCAGACTCACCCCAAACATCCTCAATTACATTATTCACACCAGATAAAAGAGAATCACATAAACATCCAACAATTCATCTTTTAAATAATAGACAACCAACCATCTTAAGATTGACATTCGATCCACATATGACATTTGCCCCCCACATAAACCATCACAACCAAAGCCAAAATAAATTAAACACTATGAAGGCAATAATAGGAACTATCTTTGGGCAACATAAAAAGACAAACTCAATAGTATACAGACAATATCTTCGCCCCTCTTTAAACTACGCATCGCCCGTCTGGGCTTCCACAATATCAGAAACTAACATTAAGAAGCTGGAAGTACCGTAGTCCAAAATAAATCTCATAACTTATGATAATAACTGTCTGCCTCCCCATCACACCTAAACATCACCTTCAAACTGAAACAAAAATCTTACCAATAGGGACCCATCTCGACATGGTAGGATGTCAATTCTATAGCAGATCACTATCAACAGATCACCCCCTACATCAAACACTGCAACAACCCCCTATACTTAGAAATAAAAAAGCTACACCAGCAAAATACTATTCAACTATATACAACAATCTGCCTCCACTACCACCACCCGACACTCATATCATTAAACACATTCACACACAACTGACCCAGGAAACTATATCCACATACCCAAACAATACCATGCTCCAAGCAGTCCACGAGAACTCTCAATAGGAACAAACTTTGAACCGCCAAACACGGGTAATGCTTTCACGGCTCAGCCCTCGGCACACCCCCCCCCTTCAGGAATACAAATTTGATATTCGGAGATCCCTCCCCAACTGTCAAAGATGCCTTTCCCAAAACTAAGACAACACCAAAACATCTCATAATAGATTGCCCTGTCTTGGAGGGCATAGGAAAGCAATTTCCAATGGACTTGAATTATCTGATCTCTGGAGCGCGGCCGGCGATGGTTA